>BMAW01083963.1:170743-217409 GCA_019974015.1 Nephila pilipes | reverse complement strand
ATATATATATATATACATATATACTGAAAATTTATGAAAGAATAATTTAAAATATTTAAAAAGACAAAAATCCAGAAAGAAATGTAAAAATGAAAGAAAAAATAAATGAAAATAGGGAACCAACAAGTCCAAAAGCAATATCGGGCTGAGGACCGAATAAGCAAGGTTAAACTAGTTTAATGGTACCAACCTTCCCCCTTTGCGACTTGGTAGGCTGAATTGGGAAATCCAAATAACAAAAGAGTTCAATGATTAAAAGATGCAAAAAAATTCAGCGATAAAATCAACAAAATTAAAATCTATAATTCTAAAAATTATTAACAAATCAAAATATAAAAATTACTTACAAAAATTCAAAGAAATGGAGATTCAAATATGTGAGTAGTAAGACGGAATTTTCTTTAAGCTTCAAGATGTATATCACATACTCAAAATGAAAAAAATGTAACACGTCATCACCATATAAATAGAAAAAAGATTTAAGTCATTGTTTGATTGGTAATAAAATGTAAAAGGATACAAACAATTGGTTGGTAATAAGTTGTATGGTAAAGGAGTATAATGGCAAAGAGAGTGAGTAAAAATGTAAACTGTGTAAATGTAAATAAATAAATTCTTCACGGCTAGACCACTAACAAGCCGACTTTGTAGACCTATTGTTTTGTGGTGGATTTGAAACTGGATCACGATTCGCAAAGATGTTTAATATATTTGTGATGAATTTAAGTATATAAGAAATTTATTGGATAATCATGATCCAAACAGTTTTTGAAGAATTTTTTAATGTTATTAAACTTGTCTATTTTATGTGTGGTTAATTTGTTATTACGTAATAAAAAGCCTAATAAAATATTCCTATAAATATATCTGTGTAGATTACTATTCCAAAAAGGAATTTCGATTACATGGAATTCGAATCTTTCTCTTTTATCATAAATATTACTAATTAGTCTATTGTCAACAATTTGCAAATCAAGATCTAGAAATTCTACTGTATTGGAATTAAGATTAGTTTTTAATAATTTGAGATAATTAGGGTAAAACGAAACATTTGGTTAAAATTCCTCAGTTTTACCTAAAATAATTAAATCATCTATGTAACGATAAAGAAAGTAAGAATCATTATTAATATGTTTGCAATTCACTTAAAAATGTAAATAAAAATTGGCCAGACAATTTACATATATATATATATATATATATATATAATTATATATACATACACACACACATATATATATATATATTCTGTTAGATTATTCTCTTTACTTATGTAAAATATTCAGGCAAATTTTCAAAAATGAAATTCTGATTAAAACTCTTTAGTTGTAAATTATAGAATAATTTATAAGTTTTCAAATAAAATGATATATTATTAGAAAAAAGGTTATAGCTTTACTTTTCATTGTTTTCTTTTAGATGATTACATTTATAAAAATAAAGTGCAGTAAACTTTAATTAATAATTTTTCTCGTTTTGGTAAATTATTTTTAATATAATAGAAATATTAAACTTTCCTTACAATTATGGCTGGGAATGAATGAAAACCTTATAGATACTCAATTTGATATCTTTCAATATTCAATTTGATATCTTTCAATATTCAATTTGATGTAGAATATCAATTAAAAATATAATGCTTAGAAAGATTCATTATTTTTTATGAAGTAGAGTGATGTGTTATTTCTATTACCATATGTAATAAGTATAACAACCCACTAGTTTTTGAAATATGATTATTATACAGTATATTTTCAGTATTATCCATCAATAGTTTTCTTTATAGACTATTTTAATGTTTGTTATCATTCTCAGCAGAAATATTTAATCATTTAGTGCCCGAAAATGTAAGAAATTTATTTCATAAATAGATTGTGAATACAGGCTAATAAATAATAATGTTAATAAATCGAATTAGATATCACCATATTCAGATGTATGTAGCATTAAAAAATAAATTCTAGATATTAACTATAGATAACAATAAATAAATCATAACTATAGAGAAAGATGTAATAGTTAAATACAAAATCCTTTTTTTAACTTGAAAGATTTATAGTGCATATATCTGACATAAAGGTATTCAGAAGGTGTATTAATTATTTTAATAATAAACAGAGGACTCTTAGGCATGCTTCCTTTTCATTCTGTATTACAGTTCGTCACTCTATGTTATTACTCTCTTCTTATTCCATTATATTTATATATTCCATAAGTAAATAGTCAAATCAGTAGAAAGCACATATTGATGATAGCGAAGTTATTTAATATAAATCTAATAATAATTATAATTTAATACCTAATCCACTGAGTCTGAGGGTATACCTTACACAGGCCAGAATTGAACATTTAATTTAATAATTAAATAATTATCTTACAAAATCAGTCAGATTCGAGTCCTTAGAAGATTTATACATACGTTATACGGGTTAGATTCACTGACATTCAGGGGTCTCGAGACATCATTTTTTAAAATCAATATAGCGTACCAAAGAAACAAAGCAGAAATTTGAAACTATTACTATGTAATATTCATATATATTTACCTTATTTCTAGTACTTTCATATATGCTTAAAAGCCTCTTTAGCAGCTGTATAAAAATATATACTGGACACTTTTTAAAAATATCGGTAATCTATATTTTTCCACTCGTAAGTATAACACTGAGATGAAGTACATCTTTGATCAGAAATTACAAAATTAATGTTATTTAATCGAGTTATTTTCAGTTTTGAAGTTATACATACTTTCAATAAAAAAATTAGCAAAAATAAATATTTTAATACAATTATTAAGAAAATTAGAAAATATCAAGAAGCAATCGAAATAAAATTCAGATTGAAATGTTTGTCAACTATTTGTCTAAAATTTAATATGTACAAGTCATCAAAAAAAATTTTGTACATACAAAGGGCATCCCATAAAAACGGAGAATAAAATCTTAAAAAAAAATTAAGTATATATAAAGCAAAAAAATAAATCCCTTTTTTCCAAAATACTTTCCCTCAAATGATACGCAATGGTCCCAACGCTCAACCCTACTTTTCAAAACAAGTAGACAAGCTTTTTTTCTGAAAACTGCTCCAACGAGCCCTACGGTGCTGTCTAAATCTGCATTAAATTATCTGCCAACGTACTGCTCCTTGAACATTGGAAACAGCCAGAAATAGCATGGCGCGAGATCTCAAATGTGAGGGGGATGTGCATGATATTAATATTGCATTTAGTAAGATAATGCTGAACGGAAGTAGTGAACAGAAGCTATCTAAAAATCGTAAACTCTCCAAAACATTTGTCTTTGTAAGCATCTTTCATTATTTTAACCATTTTTAGAGCAGTTTTGCCCAAACAAAAACAAAATCTTAAGACAACGAATTTTGGTTTTAAACTTTCATTCAGTACCTCTATTACTGTAGGGTAAATAAAAACAGTTCTTCAACAGGTAGGAAACTAAGAAAACAAAATCATCTGCTTTGTTTAGAATACTTATAAACGTTCGGTTCACATTTTGATGAAATAAGCTACACTTTTATTTTTTTTTTTAGTTTCGTGATGTTACCATTAAGTAAAAACATTACTCTCAGTGATTAAGGAATGCCCTTTGTGAGTATGAAATTCCAAATTAATATGATGCATAATTTCTTAGAAATCCTACGTGTAAGTTAATTTTTTGTTTTGAGAAGAGTTGAGTTCAAAAATAACAATAAAAAACCAAAGTTTTTAAAAACAACGTTTTTATATGGTGGCAAAGTTTGTTAAAAAAATTATTTAAATTTTAGTTAAAACTTTGTAAAAAACCTCATCTCTCTCTCTGCGAAATTCAATATATCTCCCATAGATGGCGCCATGTTACTACACAAATTACGTTTTTAAAAATAATTATTGAAATATTAGTTAAAACTTCTCGCAAATGTCTAAATATTGCATTGTTAGGCGAATAAGAAAGATTCCCAAAGTTTCAGAGCTCTAGCTTAATGGGAAGTTGGTTAAATTAACGATCGAAAGTTTGATGACACACACCCTCACACACACACACCAAGTGAAATTCAGAAAAACGTTTAAAAAAGGATGTTAAATAAGGTTTGTTTTCTTCTTTATTACCCTGTATATATTAGTAATATAAACTTTGGCATCAAATGTTCAGAAAAAATTCAGCTCTCACAAATATTTTTTTTAAAATCAAAATTGTAATGTTTAAGGTCCTGAGAACCCTTAATAATTTTTTTTCTGGTTGTTTTCTGATAAATTATGTGCTCGAAACATGCATGCATGGTATTACTGTTATAAAACCTTCGTTTATGACTTCCGCAAATGTACAGGTATCCATCAGTAATTAATTTCGAATTCTCATGATAAATTCTTTATTAATTACAAATGCATCTCCTCAGTTCTATTTATTACACTTAGCAATTCTAAACGAATCTACAAAAGGTAACAGTAGACCTTCAAAGAAAGATTTTTTTGAATTAACATAAATTTTGCTTACAAAGTTAAAAAAATAATTTAGGAAAGTTTTGTTAATGTATATTTTTACTATCAAAAAGAAATTTATATAAAAAAGAAAAAATAAAGAATGGTAACTCAAAAGAAAATAAATATATTGACATTTTATAAATTTTGATAACAGAGAATATAACTTTTTCTAGGGAAAAGATTATTATTTTGCTAATATTGCCCATATATCTATATATATGTGTGTGTGTGTGCGTAATTTCAGGTTTTTTTGGTGTATAAAATGTTGAGATATTGTGTTTTGCATTATGAAAAATGTCGTTTGTTTCGTCTTCCCAGTCAAATAAATTCATGATCAAGTAATATTAAAGCAATTATAACTCGGTTTCTAAATAAGCCAGATACAAAATACAAGCAAAATTTAAAAAAGGAAATATTGAATTGTAATATGTGATAAAAAAACAAATAAAAATGAAAAAATATAAAAGCTCTATGCAAAGTTTTGAAAAGAATATATTTAACCACCCAAGGAGCGCTTTTTTATAATTATTATAAAATTACTCAAATAAATATAAGAATTAAGTTTACTATTGCCAATTTCTGGATGATATATCGAGAAATGGACAATAGTAAATTGCTCCGATATTAAAATTAAAAGAAACGATAAATTATTAAATTGAATATATTTAAACTAAATGTAATTAAAATTGAAGCAAGCGATAAGAAATTGAAAAGTGAACTGGTACTCCAAAAATGATCCAAATAAAACAATAGCCTTATTGGTGGATAAAAATTAACAAATTGAGCAAAAATTACGTTTAATGGTTTAATGTCACCCTACGTCACGATTCAGCTATTGGAAAAGATTTTGAATTCAATTAAATTCATTTAAAACCTCTAACGAGTTGGTTGAAGGGTGAAACGTGATAGAGAAAACATCATAAGTTTATCTCAGTGACACTAAGATAAAAAAAAATTAATTTTTGTCCAATTGAGAAGTGTTTTTGAACTCAAATTATCAGAAGTCATGCGGAGACATATTTATGAAAACAATAGAAATTAGTATTTAAATTGAATTATATGAAGTATGTAACACTGTTTATTATTCAAATTAGAACATTGCATTGTTCGAATTCTAAATCTTCTTCCACTGTAAAATTAGTAATAATTAGATCATGATGAATCAAACGTTCAGTTAAAGTTCCATCAAAAGAGTCAGAGTTTAGTTCCAATTTTATAATCATCATTTTTGAAGTTGTTCCCAATGATTGTATTTTTTACTAGTAAATATCTCCTAGCGTTGAGCTACTTAGTAAACCAACAAAATATCCGGAAAATGAAGTACTATCTGATGACTACACACCTGCCTATAACTTTCTCCATTGGAGTCGGAAAACCAAAACATTTCTTGTTGCTCTGTATAGCATCCTGGTATCCACTAACATCTCCAGATATTTAGTCTTTTTTGCTAAACTCAGGAAACATTAATCATATGAAATATACGAGAAGTTTAAAAAATGTTTCGTCTAGTTCCAACCATACAGTTCTTCTAATTTATATTGTTAACTGTATTGGTTATGTACCACCCCATTATTATTTCCTTCATTTGGTTCGTCATTATATATTTCACTTGGATGTATAACACCCCGTTATTACAGTCTTTACATGATTATGTCACTCCTTATTATTATATCCTGTACTTAGTAGTGTAAAATTGCATTATTACATCCTTCGCTTGGTTTGTAACACTTCGATACTAAGTTCTGCACTTGTTACGTAACCCCCTCCCCGGTATTATATCTTCCACTTGGTTGCGTAACGCCACTTTATTACATCTTTCACTAGGTTGCATAATGCATCCTTTCCTTGAATGTGCACACCCGGTTATTACTTCTTTCACTTGTGTGTGTAACATCTCGTTATTATATCCTTCACCTGTATGCATAACATTCCATTATTTAACATTCACTTGGTTGTTTAACATTCCATCCTTATATTTCTTCATTCAGTTGTGTCATTATTAATTGGAATCTCGAATCAATAGTCAAATGAATAAAAAGTCTTAAAGTGATAAACAAGTTATTTTATTCATATCTGTGAGTGATCAACAGTCAATGCCTTGACTATTATATATGTGAAGAAACTCTATACGTGTCAGAATCTAGCGTTTAATATAATTATAAATTACTTATTGATCTGAACCAATAGGACTCGAGTACTCATTAGATGGGGGTCCGGTCCTACATAAATATTTCTTAGCTATGATCTGATAACTTCTAATACCGGACAACGCAGGCATTATTCCTACGTTTATAGCTTCTACTCACACACTCTACCGCTAACTAACTAACGTCATATTTGATTCTTAGCTTCTTATGAATGTAACGTATCACATCTGTGCTCTAGATATCAATAATTTTATCTATTGCACATAAGTTCGCGTTTCATCCAATGGAAGAGATTTTTAGTTCAAACTATAGCATATTAAGAATCCCCAATAGGTTAACTGTAAAAAAACCCCAAAATGTTAGACTCAATAGAACTCACATCATAGTTGCATCCCAAAATAATATTTCTGACTAGAATCAGACTGGTTCACTTCTAGTATTAGAGAACATGGTTTTGTGAGTTTAATAATTAATTGACTAAGGGGCATTAACAACAAGGAGTTATCCATTAAATCATATACATTTTAAATTGTATGGAATTACCGTCTAATTTCTCTTTAATTTAATTTTTTGTCATATCGAAAATAAAAATTACGTTATGCTTTAGATTTTTTAAATTCGGGAAAAAAATAATTAAGTCACCTTTTATATAATATAATAAAAGTACTTTACAACAAAAGTTATGATTTTATGAAAAATAAAAATTTTCATGCATTTTATCTACTATGGACATGATCTGACAACGTTCATAATCCTATTCATTACGTACAGCCTTAATTATGCGAATTAATGTTTTCATTACTTAATTTTAGCCTGCTGGAAAAAATCTATTTTCTAAAAATACATGATATGAAAGAAAAATGAGAGTAATATTTTAATGAAATCAATGAAATTGTACGATTTGTTTAATGATACGTTTTTAAGTAAGAAAGAACATCTGTACAATATGCAATTTTGAAATATTTTCATCTTTTAAAAGAAGCACATTCACTCCAATTATACAGAAAAATACTTTAAATATGTAAGCAAATCTAAAATTTTCTAATATTCCATCGAAATTTTCTAACATAAAAATAATCATCAGTTAAAAAGTGTTATTGAAATTTAATTGATTGCAGATATTCAGCCCATTAATATTGGCATGATGTACGTGAATCTATTTTAACCATTTAATTTAAATGTTAAAGTCAAACTTACAAAATTTTCGAAAATGCTAAAAGGAGAGTAATATATTTAATGTTGTAACATATCTTAGACTGTTTAACTGGGTTATTTTAGAAATATTGGCCTAACTATTTTTTTTAAAAATATGTTGTTAAAAATGGATGTAACAATAAAAATGTAAATTGCATTTTTTTAGAAGCTTAAATTCAAAGAAAAAATTCAAAAAACCAAAAAAAAAAAAATCGAAAGTGTCTTAAAAAACCAAATGCAAAAATTAAAAATTAATGTCGAAAACAAAATAATGAAGAAGAAAAACAATGAAAAACATGATTTTTTTTAAAAAAAAAATGTAGCATAAATCAGAAAATAAGAAATAAAAATCTAAAACTTAAAAAGAAAAAAAAAGGGGAAAAAAAACACTCGAAGAAAAAAATCGAGACTTTCCAAACATATCACACCACATATTTTTTTAATGGGAATAGTTACAAAAATAATTCTAGAATAACCCAGCATAACAGTCTAAAGCCTTTTACAACATTAAATATAACAATTCTCTTTTCTGTATATTCCAAAAATTTATTGATTATTTCTTTAAAATTTTTTGAAATTTTTTGGTATTTAGTTTTTTCTACTCTTCCGACTTATATTTTTTTACATTATGTTATGAGGTAATAAAATAGCTGCATTAGCGCCAATATTGTATGTTCATTTAGGTCTTACGCTATGACTGAAGTATTTCTGGCATTATATATATTTGAATTTTAATATATGATTCGAAATATGAATGTTTTAATAAATCACTCTCAAATTGTAATACACTTACATTTCATTTTTCATGTATTTTTCACAACATATGCAATGCAAAAATATAAACATTTATTCACCACTTAAAATTCTGTAAGATTTGATATAAGTTATGAATAGATAATGGGTAATAATTTAGATTTGTTAGCTCTTTTCATTAAATAAAGGCAATTTAGCGAAAACATTTTCCATACAAAATGTCCCAACAATCTTTGAAGTAATGCATCCATTATGTTAGTTACCTACCCCATTAATGGATATTTGAATTCTTTGCAGGTTTGCAGAATTTTAATTTCAAAATACTGAAATTTCTATCTGTTTCATTTTTAACGTTAAAAAATAATATGCAACATCTTATAATCTGTTTAAGTAAATTAAGATTCCTAACTCTTTTTTTCTTTTTTTTATGAAACTAAATGTATATTATTATTTTAAATAAAGCAAACTAACAGGGATGTAGACTCCGTTTAAAATCTTATTTACTTTAGAAACTAACGTGTGCAGATGGTTTTGAAATTCGCAGACCTGTAAATACAAATATAGATTTTACTATAACACTCAAAGTGGAACGAAAAGAACCGAAAGTATTTTCTCTAGCGAGAAACAAAAACCCAGTGCGTGAAACTGCTGTTATTGAATTCAAGAAAAAAATTTCCACTCCATTTTGAAAATATAATGTGGCTTGCTTGTAATTTGGAAAACACCACCGATCAAAAACATAAATTCAGATAAGGATTTATTTTTGTTGTACAAAGCTTAGCAACTTATATCATATCTTTCCCTGAGGATAATTTTTGTTTTTAAAGAATCCTATTATAATCCTAAAAAGACATTTAATATTTCGAAAGAAAAACAGAAAATAAAAGTGTTTCATTTTTCGAATTCCTCAGGAACTGGAATGTTATTTTTATAACTGTGGAAAAGAGGAATGAAATGCACATTATAATAAATAAATGAATGACCTTAGAGATAAATTAGAGAAAAACTCTTGAGAATTTTATCCAAGGCGGAAAAATAAGTTGAGCAAAAATTATAACTAGAGGCTATGTTGGAATTTTGAGTGAGTTTTAATTTTTACTATTTTCTTGTAGTTTGATTAATAAATACATACAGTTTTATAAGAGAAGAGATGAGATATTTTCCTTAAAATTTCGAAAAAATGAGACGCATTTATTTCTTGATGTAAAAGAATATAAATATTCGAGTAATAAAGATATAAAGTTGAAGTATTTTTATGCATAAAATTTCTACTGAATTTATTTAGTTCAGAAACTTTGGAATAATTTCAATTTCTAAAACTCCCTAGAGATATAATTTATTTCACTTAAAATAGAAAAAGAATATTTATTAATCTGTTTGTTTCAATTTTACTACAGCTAAGAATTTATTATTATTATGCTTCAACTATTAATTTTTCTTTTTAAAATACTTCGTTCGCAATGACTTTTCTAAGAAAGGAAATTTTAAATTTACTTTGTTTCATTTAATTATTGCTTTTTTTTAAAGTTACCAATTTTTTTACTTATGACATCCTAAATCTCATTAATTATTTGTTAAAGAGGAAAAAATTGCCTTAACAATTCTAAGACCTTTAGTTGTATCAGATATTAATTTACAAAAATTTACATCGTACATTCCTACACTTATCTTAAAATTATATCTTAATCTTTAGTAAAACATTTCATTTCCAAATAGAATTGAAAATTATTTGAAAGAATAATTTCATTTAGTCTAATTGTTTAAGGAAATGTAATTAATATTTTTACTTATTCATAAATGCACTTTTGTCATAGGAAATTAAAGTTCCTTTTACTCCTAAATTAAGCGACTATCCTAATTATAAAGCTTTATTTTGGTATTATAATCAAAAATTAATTATTATTTTAATGAATTAAAACTTAAACAAAATCAAAATCGTCTTAAACATTGTGAAACATTAATAAGTTGCTTTTTATCTTTTTTTCTTAGAAAATGATATTATTTTGATTCTACATATGTGTTAATTTCGATTACACTTAAAAATATTTTGTCTTTTTGTGTTTTTGTGCGTTTAAAAATCAGGAATCCTTTCATTGCTTACAATTAATTTGTAAAACCGAAAATATATTGCTCACAAATCATTTAAAAATTAGCATTGCATAAAAATACCACACAGAAAACTTTATTTACAAAAAAGACATTTTTCGATCATTAAACAGTACTTTCAATTATTTTCTTATATTAAAAAAATCCATTCGTTATACTATTCTAACAATAAGAGAAAAAAGTGGATCATCATTCCATGTTTAATTTTTTTTTTCGTTAAAAATAAAATTGAAATACTTTTGAAAAGAAACAAAAAAATAACCAAATGTGAAACAAAATAATAAACAGAATGCACACAGAAACGCAATTTTTCCTTTGATTCAATTTGTGATTTGAACAAAAATATGGTTGTAAATTTAATTTTAAAGAAAAATAATAAATCAGAATTTGGATGTTGTGAATTTATTTTAAACCTCCGTACGTATTTTTAACATGTATTGTGAGATAATAAGTACATCAAACATTTTATTTGGAAACAACAAGTCTGTAAGATTTAAATATATAATAATTTCATAAGTTAAATGTGATGCAGTCTCTTTTATAAGTTAAATTGAGAAACCTCTGGCAGTTATGTAGTAGTTATCCAGTTAAGATAACGTTGGAAAGTACAGCTCCTTATAATTAAATATAAAGTAAGTTTGATAAATTAAATGGGACTGAGATACAGTTATTAAGTAGTGATTATCTATTTAAGATAATATTTATTTCTTCATTTTAATTGGAACATATGTTACTGACAACTTGCTAAAATAAACAAAAGTTTTCATTGATAATATTTTATTTGAAGATGTTTTCGCACCATATAGGTGTTAAATAATATGATGATACAATGTATAAAAATAAAACTATAACCAAATAGCTTTAGTAATACTTAGAGAAGTTTCAATAGATTTACTTAAATTTAAAGTTTAAAAGTGTCATTTAAAAAAGTATATAATCACTTTTTGTAAAACGAAAATAAAGTTAAAATATAAAATTACCTATTCAATTAAATTAAATAATTCAATAAATCACCTGTTAAGTAAATGTTCAGGTTATATAATGTATTTATGAATACATATGCATTAACAAAAACGTTGAATAAAATGTAAAACACATAATCAAATTTTAGTTCAGTTCAGTTCAGTTTTTTATTAACGTCGTACTAGAATCAACACGAGGGCAATTGGCGACGAACCTCGTAATTTTGAACCAAGGTCAAGTGACAAGGACGACACCTGAGCTGGCTCCCCTCTCTCCTAACATCCACACCACGCCAACGGGAGGACTTTGCGCCCCGAACAGATTTAACGTGCATCAGCCCCGGCTACACGGCGGGTCTTTGGCGGCGAAGGATTGAACCCGCGATTGAACGAAAACCGCCGGTCGCGAGTCCACGACCTTGACAACCAGGCTACTGCGGCCCCAATCAAATTTTTAAGTAAGAAAAATAAATGCAAAAATGCAAAATTTTAAGGGAGAAAAATAAAATTTGAAGCCTTTTAAATACATTTGCTTTTATTTCCTTCTTAGCATGACGGCTCAAAACACATTTCACAAATTTACACAATTAAAAATTTAAATTATTTAAAAAATTAACTCTAGCATAATTTTTCTTGTTTAAAAATTCAAGAAAAAGTTAAATAAAAATATTGTTATTTTCCACTGTGAGTTGATCGCTGATAAAATAATTTATCAACGTTTCTAAAGTACCATCTCCCTTCTTTCATACCAATAGTCTTAATTCTTTAAATATAGAAAAAAATTAAATTAAGCATGATTATTTTCTAGAAAACAAGCTTTCCGGAGCAAAAATAAAATTATTTTCTTTCCTTTCTGAATTAAAGAAATAAAATAATTTATGACTTGAAATAAATATAGATATGCGATTAAATTAATAACATATCACGTAATCTTTTAGAATATATTCGTACTAAGGCGAAGGAAAAAAGAATTTAAATTGTTTTAAATCAAACTTTGGGAAAAATATTTTCATTATTTCTGTAGTTATAACACTCGTAATTTTCAAATCATTTTGAATTATTTAAATTATTTCCATTTGATTTTACAATTTACATTGTATATATTCACAAATATACATGTACATATTATTATAATTTGATACAGAAAGGAATGCAAAATTAATATCTTAGAAATAGAGTAATATTTTTCTTACTAAGTTATATAATTATAAAAAAAGCATACAATAAATTGGGATCGGATTTTCACTGATTCATTCTCAGTTAATATTAATAAGGAAACATATTTTACTTCTTGATCTACTTTTTTACTATCTTAATTATTTCTAATCTATAATCTCTATAAAAATTTTAATTTAAATCGAGTAAATCAAGAATTTTTTTTAAATAGATCACAAATTTATAAAAAAAGTATTTTTTATAAAATAATAGCACATTCACGTGAGTTTAAAAAAAAATTACTGGTATAGATCTCTTTAATAGAATGTTGTGACTTGCTCACTGAGATAGAGAGTTTCTGATGCATTTTGGAATTCAGCCAATTAAAAAACTTCGAATCATTTCGTCTATCATTAAATTCCTGCATATAACCTTACTGTTTCAAAACGCAATCTCAACTAAAATTCTGTTCTATATTTAAAAGAATAAAGAATTTTAAAAAAAGTGATACGTTTTGAATAATTTTATAATTTTTTTTTTCAGTTTCCCATTATTCGATTTACCATTTTACTTGATAAAAAAAAAACCTGCTCTTACGGCGTTTAGCAGTATATTTTAAAATAAATTAGATTCATAACTTACTCATCCGAACTATCTTCTCGTTAAACTTTACCTGACAAAAGAATTGAATTTCGTCACGCTTTAAAACTATGCTTCAACGTAATCTCTTTGAAACTCACATTTCTCTTGATGAAACTGGAAAAGGCTTTAAGCCAGCAACACTTTCTCTCCCCTCTAATCCACTGAACAAAGCAAATTACTCACACCGAATGAACCCGTCCTACCTTGAGAGGGACTCACTCCACTTTTATTTCCAGCAATTTTTAGTGAATGTGCCATTCTTGGGAATTAAGTCTTCCAGTTTTAAATTGGTTGCCTGGAAATGAGCAGCGTGAATTTAATAGGTAGTTGAATTTAATAATGTGGAATTTTCCCTGACACGTCTTCCTCTTTTAATCAGTCCCGAATTACGCTTTGCATTTTGCTTGATTTAGTTGATTCTTTCCTAATGCAAAATCTTAAAACAATTTTAGCACTTAGAACAAAGGCCCGAGAAGATTAATTTACTGCTGGCTTTGCAGAAAAGATTTGGAAGCTAAGTGATACCAACGCTTCGATGCTTTAAATCAATGTTTTTATGGAATACTTAATCTGAATGTGAGTTGCAACGCTTTGTATTGTCACTTAGGTAATGAAATTCTTCGAGATAGTTTGGATGAAGAATACTACTTTAAATTTTATTGGAAATGTGAATGATAGGCTTTATAAAATTAAATCAGATAAATTTATCGATAATAGTTAATTTTTCTGTTGTTATTACTGACATAACTGATAAATTCTTAAATAAGAATTGCAAAATGTAGAGTTACACTTCAGCACTAAATAATAAATAAATTTTGAATAAGATTTTAAAGTACAATAATATTAATTATTTTTTGTGCGATGGATTTTTCTTAATTGGTATAAAAATTAATTTTAGATAGAATTAACATCTTATTAGAAGCTACTCAAAGACTATAAACAACTAAATTCATAATTGTCAGTAAAAAATAAATGATAAAGATGACACTTCAGCTGATATTTTCTTTTCGTAACTTTTACACTTTTAAGCGAGAGATTTAATTTCAGTTAATGTAAAATATAAATTTCAGGTACAGTTTGAATATTTCCAACCTCGAAGTTTTTAACTATGGATACTGCAAACATTTCAAAAACGCTCTTAAATCATTGCAACAGATATCATTTTAAAACTAAACCAAAATTTTCTTAATATTCCCTTCCTTCACAACCAATATGTTTTTCTCATGAAAAAAGTAAAATAAGTGAGTAATACATCACCTCCAATACAAATATATAAAATATGCTGAAAATTTTTTAAAATAGCGCCTGTAAAATTAAACGTGTTTTTTTTTTTACAAACTTCACACCTTTCTTACATAGATTTTTTATACTTTAAGTTTCAAGTGACATGCGCCTGTCCACAACATTCATTTTCAGAAACATTCAATTGTCTTGAAGGTGGGGAGCAATGATACGTACATGAGCTAATGCTTCCCTGTAATGCTTCTCTTATAAAGGAAAAGATGTATTTCCAGAGATGTCACCGGTTAATAAAAGAGTTTAAGCGATGACTCCTTCATCTTGGTGATGGATTCGGTGACCATTTGGTGACTTGGCGAGAAACTTGGTGTAAAATTTAATTATTTAAATAATTAGTTTTAATCAATTGGTTTTTTTATTAATTATAGTTAAATTATCGTATTGTCATCCAAAACAATTGTGTATAGAAAACTTAAGCTGAATAGAACGCTTTTAAATGTGACTAAAAAGCTCTTAAAGTTTTGACCCAGACATACAATGTGAGTAGGAGAAAACCAATTAAAAATCACCAGAGTAGAAAAATATCAGTTGAAATTATTTTGAGAAAGGTGTAATAAATCAATGAACACACATGTATCATACAGAACAAAATAGTTTTTGCAAAAGGCAAATATGAGTATTTCACTTATAGGTTTTGTCCTTTTTCTCTTTGACACAGCATAAACTGCGAATACTGACATATCTTCATTCGTAATGTACTAATTTTATCATCCAGTTTATCATCTGAATCCGTTTCATTCAATAGATGCTGAATTTCCTCAATGCACAGTTTCTTCCGTCAATTTATAAAAGTTACAGCACTGAAAGAAAAATAATTGGCAGATCTTTAGATAGAAGATTCAATATATATTTTCATAACCAGTGGAACAATAATGCCTCATTAAAACCTACAACTGAGACACTTACATCTGATATTACCCGTTACCATAAAAACTACATTAAAAATGCACAAACTTTGACTTAACTCCCTATTTTGTTAATAATTTGTGAAATTATTAGCATACGAGACATCATTCTGTTGTTCAATAATAATAAATCGCTTCCAGAGAGAAAAATATACCGTACTGTATCAGATTGATAGAGAAAAATTAACTAGGAAATGATTCTGTTGCTATCTATTGAAAGGAAATTACATTGAGTTGCCGGTGTGACTAAGAAATAACAGTGCGTAAGGCATCATGTTAATAGAACGTATATTAATCCTACAGGGTAAACTGTTTACGTGACATTTATTTCCCCTGGTGGTAGTGAAAGGATTAAATGTATATGGTATATAATTTTCTAACCTAGTCTGAAGGGGAACTTTAATAATTAATTTTTCTACTTTTTATAGACATTGTTGTTTAGCACTTATAAATATTTATACAGTTTACTAAGCATTTAAAGTGAGTGTTTACTTACCAAATATCATATTAATATATACTTTTATGTTATTTAATAATAAACTTTCCCTTCATTTATCTGCGCATATATCAAATTGAATTCAAAATGGGTGTTGTATTCACACTAATCTTCAGGGTAATTTTCTGATGGTTGTAACTATTTACGAACAAATTTTTTTGCTCTGAAAGCATTCATTCTTATAAAATACTTTTTTTTCTTAAAATCTGCATTGTATTTAACTGTTTTTGCTCTTAACCAACATGTTGTAATCCACAATTTATTATTTTATTTGAAACCGCAGCCATTTCTTTCATGAAAACAATAGAATAAATCTTATGTCTAATCTTCTTAAATGTCTTATTAAATCTTTTCTTCAGAGCATAGCTATTTGGATTCTAATGTTTCTAGTACAAAGTTTCAACTTTTACAGCACATAGGAAGATAAACTTATGATACCAAATATCAAATCAAAATTTATATTCAAAGCATTTTATTTTAGATAAAGTAATATTATCTTATTTTGTATAAATAATTTGTACGCATCTACGTATATAAAACTCTAAAAAATATCAGCTAGAATACTACCTGAGATGAATACAATTGCCAATAACTGCTCAAAAACTATTTGAAAAGTTATTGACACAAATAAATTGAAAAGAAATTCTTAAATGAGGAAATGATATCCATTTTCGAAGAAAAAGATTTTCGTTTTATCAATGGATTTTTTTATGAAGGAAGCATCATTCATCTAATTTCTTTAATTTTATTATTTTTTTAAAAAATCTTAGAAATGAGAATATACTACGTTTGAAAAATGCTTATTCAATTATGAAATAATTTTTAAGTTTTTTAATACCTTTTAATGATACAAAACACACTTTTATAACCTGTGCAATTAGAAGAATTCCAAAACATGAATATAATGCAATTTTTTTTTCTATCAATCAGTATGAGAGAAAACAGAGAGAAAGTTGTTCTTTATTTTCTAGAATTCTAGTATAACGCGTTTTTTCCCCCCTTTCCATTTTTTTTTTGTTGAAATATCAATTTGATTGTACCGTATTTATCAAATGTTATTGAAATTCTGAGTATTGTAAAATATTGGTAAAATATTGAAAGTTCACTTTTGTTATAAAAAATTAAATCTGATATATTTACTAATAGTTATAGACACAGCCATCATATTAGAAACTATTATCTTAAAAATTTTAAAAAACAATTATCCTGGAAAGAAATCCGAATTTCAATGAAAGCTTCTAAAATGTATTTATTAGAGAAATCGGTTTTATATTAAATTGAATATAATGATGAATGGATATAAAATGTTATTTGGAAACAAATTTTTCATCAGCGAAATAAAATTTGTATTAATTTTTTTTCTTAGGTGTAATAAAATTGTGTTTACTTTTACCTGAATTTATTTTAGGGGATTTTGATAGTGGACCATTATTGGTTAGTAAAAGTTATTTATTATTAGATATACGAAGTTAAAAACATACAATTATTTTTGTGAATATCAACTTTTATGAAACAAATGCTAATTTTAAAGCAAAAGTATTATTTGAAAGTAAAAATGATTTTCGAAAGATACATTATCTGCTATTGGGAAGATAAGTGATTACTTGATATTTGTGAAAACACATTTATGGAATATTAAACCTTTTATAAATACAAAACCACAGAAGTATTGACTAAGAGACTTAGCCATCTCTTCCATGTGTTTCTGATTCACCTTCAGAATCTTTAAGCTACCATTAAAATTTTAAGAATGCATTCATGAAAAATTATTACTATGTAATTTTTCTCTCTTATTTAATTTAGTATAAAATTTTCAGTTTGTGTTATTATATATAATAATTTATACTAAATAAACTAGTATTGATTTTTAATATCATAATTATCTAGAAATGAATCATAGAATTTGAGTTCTGTATTCTAGGAATTTTATACTTATATTACTTATGATGCCATAATAGCATCATAAGTAAAACAAAATTAATTCTGTATTTTACTCAATAGAATGAATCAAAGCATTGCATTTCATCTAATGCTTCTCAAAGAGAAAATTTTAAATAATTTGAAAAAAAAAACATTTTTGATAAAGATGTGAACTTATTTCCAAAAAGAAAAAATAATTTCGAAGCTATTGAACATCGTTAACATTAAGTTTTTAATATTTTTATTGATATCCACCAAAAATATCAGTTAATGATAAATACACTTGGATCTATACCCTAAGATATAAAGACATTTAAAATTAATTACCTTTATCTAAGTGATTAAAAAAACTGTTAATATGAGAATAGATGTGATTAGGTATTTTATTCATATGAAATATTTTTGAAACTTAAGTTAATATAATTGGCTGAAAATTCATCCTTAGATCAATTTTTAGTAATTGTAACAATATTTAAAACTTATTCATATGAAGAATATTGTACAGATCATATTTAAACAAGTGAATATGATAATTATTTTACCAATACAACTGGAAATACCAATAATGTTGTTTGTTTTTTCGTGAGAGGAAATAATTAATTTGCTTACGATGTAACACATTCATTAGTTTGTGAATCAAAAATATTTCGCTGGTAAAATTAATATGGAGTAATGAGGAATGTCAGAATCTGAAATAATTATATTATATAATATTTAACAAGATTAAACCTTCTGCATTCTTTTATGATAAATAGAGTTACGTATTATTATACGTTTCGAATATATGACAAAAATTAATTCCTCTTACAATTTATGTAAGCTGCTGCTACAATTTGATTTTTGCAATATATAATACAGTTTCTAACTTATACCAGTCGTCCAAATGAAAGTGGGACTGTCATGCCTGTGACATAGGTTTGAAAAGAAAAATCTGTGAGTACTCCAAGCGAGAACATTGCGGGGGTAGAAAGCAGGCGGTATCATACGGCGGAACGAGCCAGATGTCTATGTGATTGAGTGGAAGCAAATTAACATCTACCACATGGATCGCGGATGTCTGCAAGCGTAGTCAACATGCAGTTGTGCAATTTGTAACTGTAGAAAATGATAGTCCAGTTGAGATTTATCGACATCCGCAAAATGAAAAAGTGATAAAGTACGAGTATCTCTCATCTAACACATCAATCAATAATTCCCGAGACTAACATTGAAAACAACATTTTTTTTGCAAATTTTTTTTTATTCATCAACATAACACCTTTTGTTAATCACCTTTTAGGATACAATCATTCCAACGCTTTTCCAAATCTTTTTTTCTTTTTTTTTCCGCAAGAAATCTTTTTTTTGTTGCGAGTAAATAGCGATAAAACAGCTTTCTGACATCGACTCGTTGCTGTTTTTGTTCCATCGAAAGCAATCGCGGCACCCACTTGGAAAAAACCTTTTTCATGCTCAATTTTTCATGAAGGATAGTAAATACACTTCCATATGATATCTGTGTCATCTCAGCAATCTCACGGAGCTTCACTTTACGATCTTTCATTATAATTTTTGTCACTTCACTCACATTTTCCTGTGTAACGGCTTCCACAGGTCTACCCGAGCGTTCCGCGTCATTTGTGTCAGTACGACCACGTTTAAACTCGGTAAACCACCGACAAATCGTTGCTTTTGATGGACAAGAGTCCGGGTAACATTTTTCAATCCATTGTTTCGCTTGCACGGTGTTTTTACACATTAAAAAACAATGTTTTATCAGAACACGAAACTCGGTTTTTTCCATTTTTTAAGCAAACTACAAAACGACTTTACTCCAACCTCGATAACTCAGCTGTTTCTGGTCCGATCGACTTAAAATTTTGACACGTTTCAAGCAAAGGTTAGTACTCTAGAAAGACCTGGTTACTGGTTTACTACGAGCGCCATCTCTAGGTTAGTCTCGGGAGTTATTGATTGATGTGTTAGTTTAGTGCTCTGATGAGACAGCAAATTTAGTCAAGGACAAACTCAAGACAAACTACGTGTCTGGAACAGGCCACGGACACGTGGTCATCATCCTAGGAACAATTTTACTAATGCACAGTTTGGTGACGTAGAATTGATGAATAAATACACTCCAGATAGCGGTAGTACCAAAGGAACTGTTCACACATTTCTCCGTGAGAGTTAATACAATCAGCAAATACACTTACATACACAAACTAAACAGAAATCAAGAATCTTCGATACAACGGTTTGTCCAAAAGGATTATTCTGGTGCATGTCAACCTCCGCTTTCATAAGGTTACTGCGTGCAAAGGTTTGTTGCAGCGATTTCGACGAGAAATCTTCGAACATTCGTCGCAAAGCTCCAATTTCTCACCCTGTGATTAATGTGTCTTTGTTCCATTCAAGAAAGAAAGGCCTGGAATGATAGCAATTCACAAGCAGCATTGTAGTTCGGATCGCCATTGAAGAATAGTTCTTAGCCAAAGACAGATGCCCTTAATCCAGGCCATTCATTATCTCGTAACATCAGGGATGCTAACATCAATCGGCAAAGCAAATATGCTCATCCATTGCGTTCCTTATGAATCACTCTTAATTTTCATATCTAGCACACTGTTACCGTTAAATCCTTTGTCAGAACAACGGCCGTTGCACTTTAATCAAGATGACCCTTACTTTTGTACAACCTTATAAAAGAAAGCAATTTTTACTCTAAAGGCTTAAAGCTTTTTCAATTTAAAATAAGACATTAGAAAACTTCTTTCATATCTTACAGATCTTCAATTTACCAAATAACTGTCCAATAAAAAAAAAAGCACTTATGATGTGATTAACATATGAATGGGTGTCTGAGAAAAAGGATAAGATTTTTTTTAAGAAAATGTGGTTTCGTTTGCAGCGAGTGGAATGAAGATAATATTCCCTGAATATTGTTCTGTTTCCACTCAATGATAGGAAGACTGCATTATTATATTAAGTGAGATTATATAAATATTTTTTGCACAATACAAATAAATTACTCAAATATAAGTCAAATTGCTATTTTATTTGATTCAATTTATTTTCAAAGTCTTATCATTTTTCTAATTACTCCTTCAAATACATGTATTTTATTCTTTTTGTTTTTGTTATACTTAAGTCGTCAATATTTTTTTTTTCATAATTTTACTGTATGATCATACTAATATCAAGAATGTTTTTAAAAATGTTCATGATTACGAATGTTAGTAAAAGTACACTTAATTATCAATTATTAGCATCTCTATTTCTAGAAGAAAATGGCATTTACATTACTTCTCAAGATAAACAATCTAATGCAACAGAAATTTTGAAATTTACTTATGATAGCCTTTGAGAAAATTCATCAAAAATAAATTTCAATATTTTATATATTTTTCTTAAAGTAACTTTTAATTTAAAAAGAATTACATTTGCTTAGTGAATTTTTGAGGAATTTAAAAATAGGCAAATACTAAACATTAGAAAAATAATGGATTAATAAAGGTTATCAACTATATAATATTTGGAAAATAAGGTGCGAATTTTGATGAAAATTATTTTCTAAGAAGGAAAGATAAAATAATAATTCACACTCTAAATTTTGAAATATAAAAAAATAAACTTTTTGGAAAGCTAACTGTCGTTAAAAATTTAGTAACTTTTAGATTTTAATGAATATCACTTCACTTCTGCATTCTTATTCCAGACAACATATGGTTCGTCAGCTGTTGAGGTGTTGTTTTCTCAGTTATAAATTGAAGAACAATGTGAATTATAATGTAATTAATAATTTACCGTATAATATTATTATGATTGAGAGTTTCACACAGGAACAAGAAAATAATGCAGTTATTGAAACATAGTTTCATAAATATTCTTTGTTATTCAATTCAATGTTAAAATTCAATTGTTATTCTCTGCAACGAGTTTCTAGAAGTAACTTCATTTGATTACTCTTTTGATAAACTCACATTCAAAATAAATACATGAATAAGAAATAATATTTACTTAATTTTTGACAGTTTGTGCATGATCAGGCACTAGCAATTTGCATTTCTGAATTTAAATAATTCTATTAAAAGTCCCTTTTAAAATAAGGTGCCATTTAGGTATTCATAACAATAATAAATAATAAAACAATGTATTTTTCTTTAGAAAATTTCGATTTCAATGGAAATGATAAAGACAATTTTTATAATGTAAATATAAAATAAATATTTATAATTTTATTTTTTTCGCTAAAGTCTTTTAAAAAAGTTCAATAAAAGGTTTTGCAAAGAAAAGATTTAGCAACCCAAGGTGCTCTTTTTTTAAAATTATGATTGAATCACTCAAATATAAGAATTAAAGTAAACAATGAAACTTCGAGAAAACGGACAATAGTAAGCTTTCCGATACTAAAATTAAAGGAAACGATAAATTATTGAATTGAATATTATATCAGCTACATGTAATTAAAATTAAAGCAAACGGTAAATTATTAAATTGAATATATTTAAGCTAAATGTTATTAAAATTAAAGCAAATGGTAAAAAAAATTGAAAAAAATATCTGGAACGCCAAAACGCACCAATCTGAGACAATAGCCCCTTGGACGGCTAAAAGAGAAATAAGTGCACAAAACTAAATTAATAGCGTATGATACGTGTTGTTATCAAATAAACATATTTAGAAAATTAAACTGATTTTTTTTTCAATGAATGGAAGTATATATTTGTAACATTTCTTCTTTAACTACTTTCTTTTCAAAATGATACATAGACAGGAGTAGATTTCCTTACTAAATAAAATTTTATTTTATAATATTATTCAGTTTTTGAAGCTAAACGAGTTAAATATTATCTGTATGAATTAGAATTTCCACTTTATAATTGTATTTTCATTCTGATATGTAATTGATCGAGTTATGTAGTTTCAGATTTTTGAGGGTTCAATCCCCGATGCCACTAAAGACCCAGCATGTTGCCTGGGCTGATGCACGTTAAATCTGTTCGGGGCCCAAAGTCGTCTCTTTGGCGTAGTGTGAGAGTTCGGAGAGGAAGGTGCCGACTGAGGTGTCGTCTTCGTCATTTAAACGAGGCTCAAAATTACGAGGTATGTCGGCAATAACCCTCGTGTAGCTTCTCGTGCGTGTTGCCCTCGTGTTGATACTATCAATCAATCAATCAGATTCATGTCCCTTTAATTTGAATTCTTGGAAAAGTTGATAAAATCTCTTCTAAGATCAAAATTCAACTAACAATTAAATGAACTTTAAATTTGTAAATAATCACACAAAAAAATCGATGTTAAGCAACAAAACTGTCTATAACGTTTTACCAAGTAATTTGTCAAACTCTTTGCAAAAGTTCCACAAAATATTCATTATAAACAGTCATACTAATAGTAATAAATTAAAATTAAAAATATCTAGTGATGCATAGTTTTTAAAATCTTTTAATTTCAAGAAAATGCAAAAAGACTTACAATTTTTATCTGGTTTTGGTAATTATATAAAATTCTTCAAATATTATGAATAAAAGTTCTAAAATCATTAAATTTTCAAACGCAGTTGCTATAATGTTTACTTTTCTGAGTCTTAATTAATATTCATTCATGCATTATTTTATGCATCTGTTACTTGAAATACTGGATACTAAAAGATAAAACAAACACAATCCCATCTTTGTAATTAGCTGCAATTTTGGTTAAAGATAATTTCCCGCATCCCAAAAATCTCAAGTTGTAAATCTTAATTTATATTGGAGGCTTTACTATAGTAATTACAACACGCATTTCAATTTTTTTCTATTCATCGTTGTGAAAATATGATACAGCAGCACCATGATAATTACATGCATAATGCACTTTAATTATTTGTAATTAAGAGACATAAATATAGAGTTCCCTTACAGTTATTTTATTTGTAAACAGATCTATGGTTTCTAGCTTTCTTAAAATCAGAACATCATGTAAACAAATTGTTGTTTTGAAGAATTTTTTTTTCTTCAAACATTCCATTTTTATATTTTAATCTTAAAAGACTTCTTTTTAGAACTTTATTTAATATTTTGAATGAGTCTTACATTAACAAAGCTATGAAAGAAAGAAATTTCAACAAATAATGATTTAATTTCAAATTATTCAAAACAATTTGAGAATAAATGCTCTGAAGTTAAATTAATATTAATTAAAATTCCTTATTCTAAAAAAGTACAGATAATCTAAAAGAATTTTACTTTAAATTACTGCATTAAATTCTACGCAGAACCAAAATAGAATGAATATTTATGATCATTGTATTTTTTATCATAATAATTAAAACTACGAAACATTTTGTAAAGAAACCTTTCCGAAGTCATTCTATTTCGCCAAATTGTAACATAAAATAAAATAAATTCTCAGAAAATGTTTATATTGCAAAGTTGAAAGAATCCATTTCAATTAAAAATTGAATATTTTAGAAATAGAGAAAAAATAGAAATATATAGAAATTAATTCATGGTTTAATAAATTATTACTATCATGTCAATAATATTTGTAAAACGAATTGAATGTGTTGCTCAATGTTTTACAAATGATTGTGAAAATTTTGGAAGGACATATTGGATTTTAGAAAAGTAATAAAATGTAATTTTAGAAGGAATAAAAAATGGTCTATTCAGCCATAGTGGACTATATATTTTACGGCTTCCTTCTTATAAATAGATAAATAAGAAATTAAAATATTTGAGACATAACCTTTTAAAAATAATATATCCAATTAAAATTCTCAGACTCAAAATGGCTTCTGGGTAGTCAATACTTACCGGCTATCAATAACAGTAATATGAGGTCCTTTTTTCTTCTTAATTGAGTTTTCAGAAGCCTAGAATAGCACTTTTGCTATTGACAAATAGAAAATATCTGTGAAGAAATATAGCAAACAAAAGGCAGCTCTTCGAATTTAAAATTGGAATGATTTACTTTAATACTTTTAATAAACCAAAAATACTTGTTTCATTGACAACCATTCCATGAAAACATTCGAAGGATAAGAAAAAAATTAATTCAAGTATTAAATTCGCAAACAACATTTTTCTATCCCTTACTCATGTTTTATTTTCAAGCATGCATTCTCAACCGGAAATGGGAGATTTGAAAACTTCTGATATCTAACTAATTAAAATTAGAGTCCGCGTGTACCAATTTAATCGTTTTATGTTGGTAAACATTTAAAAAATACATAATTCTATTATGATTTAAAAGATGAAAGATTATTATTGCCAAACAACTTAAACACCATTAAATTTAATTAATGGAAGTATTGTGAATATTTTGTTGAGCATATTTTATGTAAATTGTGTAAGTAATATATTTTGCCTTATGAATTATTTATTTTTTTAAATATTTTTTATATCTAATTAGTTTACATGTTTCTCGTTAGTATGTGTTCTACTTTATTTTCTTCAAATGCGTTAGGCTTAGTTAAAAGCCTAATAATCTTTGGAAAAAAGGCTCTCTTAAAATTTACCGAACAACATATTAAATAAAAATTTAAACTATATTCATAACTTACTGCAAGAATAAAACAGTAGCTTAAATATCTGTCAGATTTTAGTTCATTCATACCACTCTTATGAAGAATTGAGGGAGGAATACCGAAATGATAAATAGGAAAAATTGTCAAATATATTGAGACATTCCATATCACATATGCTTCCCATTTGTATTTATTGTACTTTCAGCAGGTACAATAGACATTTAAGCAAAAAAGGATATTAAAAGGGTACTTATATTTTGCAAGTGTGGATAGGTTATAATTAATCAGATATACAGGGAGTGGCATGGGAACTTCCTTATTTGAATTGAGCGCTTCTCAGCAGCTGTTAGTTTCCTGAGAGTGGGGAGAGGCGCTTTTGAAAGGGCCCACTCTAATGGTTTTTGAACGGTTAATTTAGTAATCATTATACAGTGGACGAGAGAGGAGAGCACGTTCGCCGTGGTGACGTATTTTTCTAACCTCAATTCGATTATTAGAACTCAGCGAGGGTTCAGAAATTTTTTTTAATCGCTCTTAAAAGTCATGTTCCTGATAGTAAATCGATTGTCCAATGAGTGAACACTTTTATGAATACCAGTAGCGTGTCTTAAGAACTCCAGAACTTTCAAAAACAACCAGGACTTCGGAAAACGTCGAGAGAGTGCGGAAGGCGGTTCTGAAATCTCCTAAGCGATCGGTGCGAAAACATGCAGCTGCTCTTCGACTTTCTGATAGTACAGTGAGACGAATTCTTCATGAAGATCTGAAATTCCAACCATACAAGCTGGCGTTGGGCAAAAACTTAATCCAGGTGATTTTCTTATAACTTTTATTGAAAAATTGCATGATGATGCCTTTGTGTTTTTCAGCGACGAAGCACATTTTCTTCTGTCAGGCTGCGTGAACAAACAAAACATGCAATATTGAAGTGGAACAACCCCCCCGAGAGAACTTCATGACTGCCACCTACTTGCAGAACGTGTAACTGTTTGGTGTGCATTATCCAGAATCAGTATTATTGGACCATGGTGTTTGAAGAGAACAATAAGGTGGCTACAGTCACTTCTGAGCGTTATCTCAAGATGGTGAAAGAATTTTTTCTTCCTAAGCTTGAAGAAATGGATGTAAAGGATGTGTGGTTTAAACAATATGGCGCCACCTCTCACACGGCACGAATTTTCATGTCTCTCTTGCGTGAACACTTCCCTTTCTCTTTAATTGGTGGTTTAAAGTGGCCAGCGCGTTTGCCAGATTTAGCACTCTATGATTTTTTTGTTATGGGGATACCTTAAATCCTTGGTGTATACCAATCATCCGAAAATCCTAGATGCTGAAGAGTACAGAAATGATGGACAGAATGGACCAAAACTTCCGATATCTACTCTCCCAAAGTATTGAGCAGAACGTTGGCCACCTTCAAGATATCATTTTCAAAAAGCAATAAAAAACTTTAAATATACTAATATGTAAAAAAAATAAAATTATATCTTCAATACTTTTTGTTTTATCGTTATTTTAAATAAGGAAGTCCCCCCCCCCCCCGGGTACCTTTTAGTTTATAGTATTCATGATTTTATACTCGACACTTTATAAATTCTGACACAATTTAGAAATGTATAGCAATAATCGGTAATAAAATAATGCATACTTTCCTTAGAAATCCGTTATACACATACATACATGCATATATATATATATATATGTGTGTGTGTGTGTGTGTGTATAGATTAAACAGAAATATATGTGTTTAACATTTCCCCTGAGAATATTTTCATTTTAAGATAATGCTCAAATAAGAGTAATTTTTCTAAATTTCATTTGAATTTTATTAAGTTATATTTCATTTAATATTATGCTATATTCGAAACTAAAATAATTAAAAATAAATACTATTAAATTAGATATTCCTTACCTGATGTAGTTAATCGAGTAATGTAAATTGTGATCCATTTTACCTGTATTAGGGGAAAAGTTGTTAAAATGCTTCTGGATATGTCTCAGAAAACTCATTTTTGTTTTATATGCTATATAAGGGAGAAACTGCGTTTCATACATGGAAATATATATAATTAAGAGAAAACGTTTTTAAAGGAAAACGTACAAAATTTTATGTATGTATTTGTCATATTTTATAAAATGATATCCTGACAGTAGCATAAACAAATTCATAATTAGCGCTATAGTATTTAGCATTTCTTATACTATCTTATTTAAAACGAATATTTTGTGTCAAATAAAAAGCAAATTTGTTACACTCTCAAGTTCCTAAATTTATGAAACCTCTGCTAGTTAATTTTGTATTATTTGAGTACTTCAACGATTTATTTATATTTTTTTTTTTTGAAAAAATTAAAAATTATCTTTATTGTGATACTGAAAAGGAAACTATATTTCTAGCAATGTAAATTGATAAATTAAAAAATAAGACTCAAGAGACTTCTGAAATTAATTGAATTTAAGTTATATTAAAATGTTCAATATTATTGTAAGACCATTTGGTTGCATTTCAGTGCTGTAATATTTTGAGTAAAATATCAGAGTAAAAAATTAATTAATTAGCAAACAAAAATATAATTGCGTTTCATTAGCAGCTTCTTTTGGCGAATGTATTATTTGTTCGTTTCTTTTTCTTTTAAATAATCAAGAAAATCAAAAAGTGAAGATTAATTTCATCAGCACATCATACGCGAGGGCTGTTTTTAGTTTATTTGCCATATTATTCGCTTTGTGGCTTTCTGATAATTTGTGATTGTCTACTTTTCCTTACTTTAATGTAACTAAGAATATTTTCAAAAGTATGTAAAGCAAGAATTTTAGCAATTGCCGATTGATATTGATATAAGATTGATATTTATTTGAATATAAGTCACAGAATATTGTGAGAATTTTTTTGCAAATGTTCTCGGAACAAATCTTTTAAAAATTCATTATAGATATCTTAAAATTTTTTATATCATATTTTTTTTATTTACAGAATTCCAACTGACTTTTTGAATAAAAAGTATATTTAAGTACATGTGTAACGTTATCTTATAACTGAATTTTCCCTTAACTAACATCTGGGGTTATTATCTGATTTTATAATAAAACTTCGAACTTCGCTCAAATCGAACGAAGTGTGATTACACGAATTAGATAAAATAGGAAGTGTAATTTACTAATTTGAAGATTGTCTTAGATTAACTTTTAGAGGGCACATTACGAAAGAATCTATCCAAAAGAGTACTTCAATCTAAAGAACTACACATTTCTGATAGAAAAATGAAATGGAATATAACAGGTCAATTGAAAAGTCCCCGGCCTACCATAGTAAAACACATTTTTTTGGCAAAATGAATTTTTTTTATTCAACATAATTCCCTTCAAGGGTGATACACTGATTATAGCGACCCTCCAACTTTTCGATACCATTTTTGTAGTACGATTTGTCCTTTGCTTCAAAATAGGCCTCAGTTTCGGTGATGACCTCTTCATTCGACGAAAATTTCTTCCCAGCGAGTATTCTTTTGAGATCTGAGAACAGGAAATAGTCGCTGGGGGCCAGATCTGGAGAATACGGTGGATGAGGAAGCAATTCGAAGCCCAATTCATGGATTTTTGCCATCGTTTTCACTGACTTGTGACATTGTCTTGGTGAAGCAGCAATTTCTTTTTCTTCAAATGCGGCCGATTTTCGGCTATTTCGTTCTTCAAATGGTCCAATAACGCTATGTAATAGTCGCTGTTGATAGTCCTTCCTTATTCAAGGTAGTCAATGAAAATTATTCCATGCGCATCCCAAAATACAGACACCTTAACCTTGCCAGCCGAATGGTGCGTTTTCCCACGCTTTCGAGCGGGTTCAACGTGTGCAGTCCACTCGGATGACTGTCGACTGGACTTCGGAGTGAAATGATGGAACCATGGTTCATCCATTGTCACATATCGACGCAAAAACTCGGGTTTATTACGCTTGATCATCTTCAAACACTGCTCAGAATCATCAACTCGTCGTTGTTTTTGGTCAAAAGTGAGCTCGCGCGGCACCACAGAGCTTTCTCATACCCAAATATTCGTGAATGATATGATGTACACGTTCAGTTGATATCTTTAGAGTGTCTTCTATTTCATTCAATTTCAATTTACGGTCATTCAAAATCATTTTTTGAATTTTTTTTAATGTTTTCGTCAATCTCTTTGGGGGCGTCCACCATCTTCGGTGCTCATTTCACCACGTCTAAACTAAGCATACCAGTCCTTGATGGTTGATTTTCCTGGGGTAGTGTCCGGAAACTCGTCATCAAGCCAAGCTTTTGCTTCAAATGTATTTTTTCCCTTCAAAAAGCAATATTTTATCAACACCGAAATTCCTTTTTATCCATTTTTTTCACAATAACAAAAGTTGCTTCACTCAAAATGCTATAATTCACAAACTAATGATCCGAGATCTGTCAAATTTATACACGCATCTTTTGAGGGTTAGGGCTAACTAAAAAACATATGGATTTAATTCTAATAGCGCCATCTATGTATCATCAGTATATATATATATATAAATAAATACATATACATATGATTATTGAATATAAAAATGCTTTATTGTTGCTGTTGTTCAAAATGATGAGAGTTTTCCAATTTGTTCTATTATCTTTAGAATTACTGGATAGGTTTTAATAAAATTTCGTTTGTACATAGGGTTCATATAATACAAAAAAAAATAACCATTCAATATTCATAATACACACGCATGATGGTGCATAACGCTCATTGGAGTCGCAAGGTATGAAACAGCAGTTGCTGACTAGAACCCCCAAAAAAAATGAGTTAATAGGAGTTATGATCCCCTTTTACAGATATACAGGCCTCTCACCGTGATTTTATGCTAGAAATAAGGAAGGCGTTGAGTTCCTGTAGCAATTGGTCCCACTCATTCAGCAACGCTGTTTTCAGTTCTTGGATGATTTCCAAAGGGGCATAGCCAATTGCAATTGCCCTTCCCAGAGTGTCCAAGGCAGGCTCTATAGGACTGTGGTCTTGAAATCTTTCTGGCTAAACCATCTGAGGAAAATCCACATTTTCCAGAAATTCGTCTACTAGATAAGCTCTATGTGGCTTCGTGGGGTCATCCATTAAAAGGAAATCAGGACCAACTGCATGCCTAAAAATTGAAATATAGGTCATCAAGATATCATCCTTATACCACTAAGTACTCACAGTGCCTCTTCAAAATATATGTAGATGTGTGCATCCATCCAATATGATACCTGCCCAGACCATCAAACCTCCACTGCCGTAATGGTCAATTTATCGGACATTGGAGAGCAGTTAGATGGATCCCTGGTTCTCTCCATATGAAAGCACGGGGAGAATCACTGGTTAGGCTCAATCGGGACTCATCAGTGAAGAGAACAGTCGCCCATTGATCTATGCTCCAATCTTTATGATCTCTGCACCATTTTAAGCTGACTTTCTTGTTTGCGGAACTGAGCGGGATGCAAACAATAGGTCTGCTTGCAAACAACCCTCTCTCGTGAAGTCTTCTGGAAACAGTCACCCTTGAAACTCGGGTTATTGTGCCTGCATACAACTCTCTTGAAAGACCAGAGTAGCTGTAGCAACTCTGTTACGCCTTGCTGTAATGGACAAATGGTGATCTTCTCTGGCCGTCAAGGCTCTTGGACGACCTTGTTGAGGGTTTCTCTCGATGGATCTGGCATCATTACAGTGTTTCCTTAAATTGGACACGACGCTGGGCGTTTAACCAAATTCTCTGCAAATCTGGATTTGAGACTGGCCTGCCTCTAGCCTACTCACAATTCACCACCGCATTCAATCATCTAAACGCTGTTCGTTACTCACTCTTACTATATGAATTTTAATTTCAGCTATTGCTGCAAAAAGAACGACAAGAAACTCAGCAAAATGAGCTAGCCGACAAAATGCAGATTTTAGCACATGCGCTTATAAATCTTGTTTTTCAACTAGTTCCCCCCCGCATACGCGTATACACTTACGTATTCGACGTACAAGATTTGCATCTTTGTTTCCAAACAGTATTTTTACATTTCGCTTAATTCTTTTCATGAAATTCTTCGAAATATGCAAATTCTCTTAATTTTGAACACCAGTTATATAATAATAATAAAAGAGGTAAATTTATCTTCTAACCTAAGAGTTTCAAGTAGAAGATAAAAGATAAATTACAAGATCTTATAAAACTTCCACGGTGTGAAATACTTTTGATAATATTATTCTTGTCCTTGGGTTTATTTTTATACCTATCATATTATAAGAAGAAAAGATTTCATTGATTTAATACGGGTATTATTTGAAATGAAGCATTACATTTCAAAAATGTATTTTGTTTATAAAAATAATACCTTTGTGAATTTAGAGCCTTTTATTTTCAGTATAAAAGTGAGAAACGTAACCAGTTCTGATTTGTTCTAGTTTAATAACACTTGAAATAAACTTATTCTCCTAATTTAATTGAATAAGTTATTTTTGCAAATTCCAAATATCTTTAGATTTTATTTCCTTTTCGAATTGTGTTGAAGTTATTTGAAGATAAAGAAGCAAATTATTAAATTGCCATTTTCAAGCAGACATAAAATAAAGGGGCCTTAAAATTCCGAAGAATTCGTTTCTTTGCTTTGTTTTTTTAAATTTCAATGAAATTACGAAAATATTAAAAGTTCTCAACATAAAGATAAATTAAGACCTTGTAATTTAAGACATTATAATGTGTTAAAGGAATTTAATTGTAACAACCTTACTTTTTTCTTATTAAATAATTCATTATAATCGTCAATGTAAGATCACTCTGTTTCAAAATCAAAAAATATTTTACGATTTCGTAACGCAAAAAATGTGTGACTGACATATACTAAGGATTAAACGTATTTTTTAAAAAGTGTCATTTGAAATTTAATGAAAATTTCGGAACAATTAAGAAGCAAGGGAAAAAACCTCTTTTTTTTTGTTAGCACAATATTGGAGAATTCATAGTATTTGATGTTGATTTTAAGCAGATAAAAATATCTCACAAATATTCCAAACTGTAAGATAAGCCTTTTTTTGAACGCAAACCGCTGATTTACTCTAATTTAATGCTCCTTCTTTATATCAGCACAGGAAATCTCAAGAGGCACACATAAAAATTTATTTAAACACAAACACCCCATAAAAAAACTATTTTCCATAAAGAAAGAGTTTTGTCCACATTTGACAAAACTTATTAATAAAAAAATTAAAAATAAAATTCTAGTGTGGTTTCTCAAAGGGAAAAAATAAATATATTTTACTTCTATTAAAAGCATATAGCTTTCAATTTTGATATTAATGTCAACAAATATTTAGCTTAGCAATTTTCATTTAATTTAGCAATTAGTTTAGTTTCAGCTTAGCAATTTTCTCTATGTCCTATTTGTAATAATTTGTTACTTAAAATTATAATACCTATACATCAGTTATACGAGTCATTTAAAACTATTTTCTTAACACATCAATCAATAACTCCCGAGACTAACCCAGAGATGGCGCTCGTAGTAAACCAGTAACCAGGTCTTTCTAGAGTACTAACCTTTGCTTGAAACGTGTCAAAATTTTAAGTCGATCGGACCAGAAACAGCTGAGTTATCGAGGTTGGAGTAAAGTCGTTTTGTAGTTTGTTTAAAAAATGGAAAAAAACGAGTTTCGTGTTCTGATAAAACATTGTTTTTTAATGGGTAAAAACACCGTGCAAGCGAAACAATGGATTGAAAAATGTTACCCGGACTCTTTGTCTATCAGCAACAATCATCGGAGGTTTGTCCGTAGTTTAAACGTGGTCGTACCGATTGACACAAATGATGCGGAACGCTACGTGTGCGACTCTGTGGATGCGTTACACTGGAAAATGAGTGAAGTGATGACTTAAAAATTTATAATGAAAGATCGTAAAGAGAAGTCTCCGTGAGATTGCTCGAGATGACAGCATTCATCATATGGAAGTGGGGCCATTTACGATCCTTCAGAAAAATTGCATCGAAAAGGTTTTTTCCAAGTGGTGTCGCGATTGTTGATGGAACAAAAACAGACGAGTCGATGATTCAGAAAGTTGTTTATCGATTTTACCTGCAACAAAAAAAAATTTCTGCAGAAAAATTGGAAAAATCAAAGATTTGAAAAAGCGTTGAACGATCTCAAATTCCTAAAAGGTGATTACATAAAGGTGTTGATTTCAGATGAATAAAAATCTTAAATAAAAATGTATTTTCAATTTAGTCCTGGAGTTTAGATTGATTGATTTGTTATGTCTCTTTTCACAGCCCTAAGTTGTAGATTTTTTTTTTCATATTATGTCTCAATCTTGCGGCAGTATCGGATATAAATATAAACTATGTTTTTGTTTTTATAACGGAGTTCCGAAACTCTCGACACTATCCAATAAAAAGGTAGCTTAGGAAATTAATATATTATGTTTTTTTTCTATTATAAATAATAAAGCTTAGTAATTTTTTAAAAAGTAGAAATTAATAAAAAGTGTGGATAATATGTAATTTCTTAACCATTTTAAGATTGAAAGAAGCTTGATACTTTTCCTTTTCTTTTTGTTTCACTAAAAAAGGAGATCAAATCTCCAAGATAAATTTATTATACACACTGAAACATTTATACCATCTTCAGTAAAATATGAATATGAACAATCAATGCTGGTGATATTGCATTTAAAGTCAAAATATATCCATTGAACATTTCCTAATACTTATTAAAAATAACTTTAATTTTTGAGAAATTTATTAACTAAATTTGTGGCATTACACTACTTCTACTCAGCTCTTGTGCTATATTATAATCGTAAATAATGAACTCTAAAAGTAAATAGTCTATATAAGGACACACGAGTGAGTTATTAAACTATTTATTTATGACACAACTATTTATTTATAAGTCAATGTTATACAATGTCTAGGAATTTCCGCTCTCTCTAGGGGGGGGGGCTTGGATTAACCCACCTATTTAATTATTATTGAAATAATACTCTTTTACCAAAACCTCTCCATTTGAGCTTACTTTGATTTACTAAATCTTTGCTACAGTTGCAACCGATAATAACTCCTGATATCATCTATCTTTTGCTAGGCATACACTCAGTTCTAATCACACTCGTCCTCTACCCTCTAAATTTTCCTTCGTGTATATACCGCCATATCTAAATCACTTCACTTTATTTCCAGCTGCCTCTAATTAACATAATTACGTTTCATTTTGGTTGGGAAGAAATTGTTATTACAAGCAATCAATCTCAACTGAAGTCCCCAAGGTTAGGGAAGAGAAAATCGCGAAGAGTCCAACGTCACAAACTGTATATTTAAATATATGTAATTTGAAGTTATGTATAGTTACGCTCGATATTCACATTAATGTATATCTACAATTATTCTTAAATGTTTTGTGGTTTCGAATTGGTATTTCTGTTTTATTCCTTATTTGATATCATCTTGTTATAATGTAATTCCCAGAAGTTGCGGTAGTTTGATTCGTAATACTAGAATATAACCGCATTTTCCATTCAGAAGTGTGGAATAATATTAATTAAATTTCATCTATTTTTTGTTTCACTTTTATTCTTTTCTTGTGAATTTTACTATGATGCCTGCTATTGTTTGGTTTTTAAATTGTTTGTAATATTTAATTAATCTGTATTGAACTGATATTATTACGTATAAATGTATTTAAGTTAACTTTTGCCTTAATTGTCTTCGATTTTTTTTAACTTTAAAGTTAGAAGATAATATTTTTTGGTTGTTATTTTGTGTCCATGGACATCACAAAAAACATTAATCATTATGAAACAATATTAATATCCAATGCCCCCAAAAGCATCCAAGATAGTGGCTGCCAGCTCTGGTGCCTCCCGGCTGTAAATAATTTTTGGTTAATTTGATAAATGAATAGGTGTTTTTTTTTTCTTTTAATTTCGGAGTATTTTAGTTTTAAATAATTTTTAAAACAGATTTTAAGAGTTTATAATTTATATTTTATATCATTTTGCTTACATGTGAACATCACATTTGTAAATTAAGTAATAAAATGTAATTAGAGCGAAATAGGAAGAGAGATTTAAAAAAAATCAAAGTGTCACTTTTAAATTTTTAAATTTCTTACATCATTATAGAAATTTAAAACATTCAAAATTCAAAAAATAATATAAACTTTACATTTTTGTATTAATTTCGATAAACGAGGAACAATACTGTAATTTAATTGTGAAATTTTATAATACATTAATCATATATGCAAGTTATCAAGTAGTTTATCACTCACTATTTAGCCAGTAAATTTCTGAAATATTATCAGTAAAATGTAAGTTTAAATTAAAGTATATATTAACACAAACTATCAAACAAGAATCCATTCAGATAATTTAACCATAAAAGATAAATGATCCCAAAATCAAAGAATCCTAAAGCATTCGACTCTGGAAAATAATTTCTATTTTCAAAAGGATCCTTTCCTGTTGAAACTAATCTCAACACATCCTTTTCCCAAGAGAAATGTTTGACTTTAAAATAATTCGCAATTTCATCCCGAATACGAACTTTTTTCCGAGTTCCACCCAACATTTGTCTCAATTTATCAAGTCAATACACGGTTTCTTCAAGCGATGAACACGAGGAAATGCATAAATAATTTATCGAGTTTACATCTGCTGAATATTTAAAAATGTTTCTCTCCCTCGAAGAGATTAAACGTGTCCTATCACATGTTCCTGACGAGGTGAAAACTGACTAAAAGAGTGGAAGGATTCCTATGCGAACAAACTGATTACTTCTGTAAATTTAAATATTTCTAAAACTGCAGTTACAGGAGATAAATGCGTAAGAGCCCTTCACATATTTACAATTTTAAAAATATAATCCTGTTTTACGCGGAGAAGGGGAAATGCTCTCTTTTCGATGCATGAACAAATGTTTAAAATGAGGGTAACAAATCGGTGCTATTGTAAACTGGAGATTTGTATTTCAGTTATTTTAATTGAGAGACAACTGCTGATGCTTTTGTCATTTTTATTTTTTTCGATTTTGATTGAACTGATATTTTTTTAAGTTTCATTATACTATTCACTTCGAAATATTTAAATGCATAAATATCAAAATTTTTCTTGGATATAAATATGTAATTGCTTTGTCAAGATTAGAAATTGTATGTAATTATTTTGTCAAGAGTCTAGATTGTTATAATAAATATTTAACTCCGATGTTTAGATGAAACACAATAAATTAAGCTTATACGATCCATCATTTTGATTACAACTTTATTTTTAACCTAATTATATTCAAGCATTAATTAATATTTAAAAAAATATATTTAAATGATATTTGAAAGAGCTAATTTAATCAGATATATGTCTTTTGAAATGATCTTTACTCCAATAATTTTATTCGTGGACATCATTTGTGCAAAGAGTGTCATTTCCATCTTTTTCTCTCACTATCGCTTAAATTATTTAATTAATCATAATAAAACTAGTTATCACTATATATATCTGTAGACGCATATTTATGACATGTAACAATTTCTGAACAATGAATACAAAAAATAGAGAATGAATAATTAATGAACATTTATGTCTTAAATCATGAGGAATAACCATTGAATAAATATATAACAGCGATGCACAAAGGCAGCTGTTGATAGATATAGCTAGTTCTTGAGACAACTTGTAATACTTGATCCTTGCAATTCCAAAGATAAAGTTAATGAAAATTAAAATTCGTTCGATAATAAACTATTTTAAATTCCCTAAATTCCATTGATTTAAAATTATTTTCATAATTAGGCCAAAAATTAATAAATTTTTCTATGAAATGCGATGCGAAAAAACAGATTTCGCTACCGTAGGATTCAATAATTGATTCATTGATTGATTAAATGATTGTTTAGACTAATGGTTGGTTTGTTGGTTTATTGGTCGATTGTTTATTTGGTTGGTTGATTTATCGATTGTTTAGTCCATTGAATGGTTAATTGATTGATTAGGAATTGGCCAGAAAGTACTTCATTTTGAAAAAAAATTTGCTCTTAAAATGCTCTGCTCTCGTTCACGCAGTTCAAAAAAATGTTCAAGCTCTGGTGAATATTTTGTTGATTAAAACAATTGCCCTTTGGAAGGCTAATAATTATTTCTCCTTATTTGCGAAATAAAATCAACAAAGTAATTTAATACTTACTTATTTAATGAAAAAAGTATACATTCTGTTGAAATTCTCACGCATTTAAATGGTGGTATATGAATGGCCTTAAAACTTTAAGATACAATCAGTAGGTGCCTACTTCGAAAGCAAAATAACGTTATATGTTTGAAAGAATCCTGTTTTAAATCGTTTATTTATTGAATTTTACATAATTTTAATTTCGAGCATGATTTACAAATAAGTTATCACATATTTTGATAAGGTCCAGTGTTTCATACAAAAATAAATACTATAACTTTGTGGGAAAATATTAAAATTTTGTTAATAAAGAATATATCTATCCCAATTTGTAATGTATTGGTGATATCACCCTTATATACAGTTAATTAAGTTGTCACTTAACACCTCTGCTTTGCTATTAAGAGTTTAGGCCATCGGAAGTTCAGTTTATGAAAGAATCAATAATGAAAATATAATTGATTTTATTCGACTACATTTGAATGAAGAAAAAGTCAACTATTTTTACGAATGTGGAGGAGTAGCTTTCTCGTGTCCTTAACATAGGTTTAAATCCTATTTATCCCAATAACTCCAAATGATGATCCGGATCAGGAACAAATATACTGGATCCAATTCCAATCTCAGCTACACGACGACTGAATAAGCTTCTGGCCTCAATGTCGTGTGCCCAAAACACTCTCAAAACTCCAAACTCCTCAGTGCTTATAAACACGTCCAATATTACTATCTGATCTGGTTTACCCAACTGTTTTTCTGTCTACTAAATTATTTCATAATGTGGCAATTCTGATTTACATAAGTCATGACAAATTCACCAGTTCAGGTCTTAAAATATGTAACGTCATAAAGAAACCCACAAGATTATTTGAATTGGTAAATGTACAAGAACCCTTTACAATCTGACTTTGGAAGGAAAAGCAATGATCATTCATGGTGAAATTTTGTATCAAATCTTTCAACCACTTAGGTCCCAAATTGAATCTCCAAAGATGCTCTAACGGATCACGACCTTATGATCGAACTGGTTGTTTTATTCACTCTAGATCTTTATTCTCAAGATATTCATCGAATTCATTCCTAACAGTACCAGTATATAGGGAGACATATGTAGCAAAGATCTTGTCTCGATATTACATAATGGTCTGAGTTCAGTCACAAAGCACATGCATGTTAGATGAATATTGTATTCCATACATAAACCATCACTACTTGATCCTTCCTCACCTAAACTGTTAATATTTTTTTTTTCATTAATCTTGGTAGAAATTCAAGAAATAAATTATCATCATCAGCATTCCTTAAATATTACCAAAAAGAGAGCTTATATTTCACATTTATTTTCTTTTATTATTTCTTTTCACATTCATTTATGAAGTAAAAAAGTGTTTAAAACTAATATTAATACTTAATCAAATCATATACGTTTGCATGAGAGAACAAAATAACAGCCAATATACAAAATTGGACAATAATAAATATACAAAACTGACACATTACGAGAAACTTGCGTTTTAAAAATTAAATTGAAATAATATTGCAGTTTTTTTCCACTTTTGAAATACTCCATGCAGTATCAAGTAATAAAATTAAACATAATAATTAAATCTTTACTTTAGCTTCTGAGATACCGAAGGACAGAAAAAGAGACAAATGGAAAGATAATCCTCAAAATGTATACTCAATTTTTGCCCTATTAGTTATTTTATGTTTACTTTATTGTATTCTTGTTATTTGAATCATACTGTACAAGGTGTTTCGAAACACATAGGCTAAAATTTAAAGGGTGATAGAAAACATCGTAAACAAGCAATTTTTACCATACGATGCATAGGTGGAGAGCAAGCGATTAACCGCAGGACGACGCTGTAATGGAAGAAAAAGGAGCGGTTATTTTTTACACATCGTCATATCTGCCGTGGATTTCAGGAGGCTTGGCCTTTTCCTGATTAATGTACCTGAAATCCAAGGAAAAATTAACGATGTGTAAGAAAACTCTGCATATACGAAGTTAGTTTAATATGTATCTGTTTTTTACATCAGTGTTGTTAAATCCTGTTGGTGTTACTATTGTGTGCTGCCATCTGTTAAACAGTGCCGAAACAAATTTGACATTGATTCATAGGTTAGTTTGGACTTGGTAGCCATTTGCTGCAGCAACGAAATACCTTCCATATTTTTCTTCGAATTTTCACTGTCCATTAAATCTAGATTCATGAATATACACCAGAAATCGAGCAAAAATCGAAATAACGGATTTCTTTCGGTGAATCTGCTCCTAAGAGCGCAAAGAGGGTTTCATTGACAGGAATATTTATGGAACAACTTCTGGGGTTACACAGGGTATCATACTCATGAATCTCATAGAAAAAAAACTATTATTGAACAGTGAGTTATGTGCCATTTCCTACTGTAAGTTATATGCCATCTCCATTTTCCATTCTTAATACCTGATTTCCAATACAATTGCATTTATACCACCCCCTTGCAACTATTTCAAAGCAGCCTAATATAACAATCATCGTCATTGCAAACGTTAGTTGCAATTATTCCTCATAATATAGATTATGTATTGGAAATATTGATATCAGAGTTATTAATGATTCATCTTTTAATACAGATTAAATTTTTAGTAAGAGATGAAAAACAGGAAAGCAATCAAGTTGCAATTAGAGGAAACAAGCGTGAAGATCCCAGCAGCAATAAATTATGATTGTAATCACTATTTTTAATAGGTACTTTAAAAAAAACAACTTCGGTAGGTAACAAAAAAGAACAGAAACAACAATATTACAAAGTAACAGCAAGTGGTAAGAAAAATTGCAAATTTATTCTCAATCTCAAAAGTGAAGTTTATTCATTCGGATGTAGTTGGGGTTCTTTCATCTTTTATGAGATATTTTGGAATGTGATAAATCAAGCTAATTTTGTTTGACATGAAATAAGGCTATGACTAATGACTGCAATTTTGGGTAGAAGTGGAAGTCATTGTTTAAAATTAGATATTTAGTTGCCTATTAGGGTCTTGGGGGTGTTTCCCCCCCAATATCGCTTTATTATCCGTAATGGAGACACTTTCTTATTTTCTTGAGTGCACTATCTCATTATGAGGGCCCCCATTCTTAATAAACATTGTGAGTGAATTGGAAATAAGTTGTCTCGGGTTTAAGTCTGGAACATACGATTTTAATTAATATTTATGACGTATTTTGCAAGAACCGACTCCAAATAGATTGCTCTTTAAATTAGATGTATATGCTAGGATATGTAACGGAAGAATCAACACAGAAAACGGCTTAAGTTTAACATAGAGTAATCTTTCTGTTAATATTAGCAATTAGTAACGCTTTTCAGAATAAACATTACAGAAAGATTACTTTTAAATAAAGTAAAACAACAATCATGTACATAAACAAAATTAGGAACAACAAGACGTTACAATGCTTCGTTTATCAAGAAAAAAATATTTATAGGAGCATAATTTTTGTTTACTATAGAAAATTAACGAAATTTTTAATAGAAAACTTATAATTATAAAACTTAAACTTATAATTATAATAGAAAACTTATAATTGTAATAGAATTATAAAACTTAAACTTATAATTATAATTGTAATAATTACGAAATTTGTAATATATTTATTGCATTCTTATTTTCATAACAAATATCTTGAATTCTAAAACATTAAATTTTAGACATATCAGCTTTGTTAAAATTACGGATTTTAAAATTAAGGTTTCAATTTTATATATTAAATACTCTTACAATATATAAGTAAACATTATCTAATTTGTAATGAAAGAAAATTTTTATCAGTGTTGAACTCACATGTAATTTTTCAGTCTATTAAATGCACCCAGTCCTTAAAGCATAAAAGCGAAATATATTTAACAGAGTGTTAGTGTAAGAAATATTTATACATATAAATAATAGCACAAACACATACTAAATATCCTGCAACAATTACTATAATAAAAACTGCTATCAAAAAGCACTTTTATAATTATGAATATCTTTTATACCTACGAATTACTTATTCATTACGACTATCCCATTAGTTAAATTTTCACTCTTAATATTTCTTTAAAAAACATTAATTAATAAGAGCATTAATGCGTAAATGGTTTAATATATCATTGTTGTAGTTGTATTTGTAATTTAACTTACCTGAAACATCTTGCTGCATTTGGATATTTACATCCGGGAATTTGTTTCAGAACCTTTAGTTTAAGTTAATTTTATTATTAAAGTAAAAGAAAATGAAATTTGTTTCAATACATCACTAGTATATTTTATATCAGAAGATTTATTAAAAAACAATGTAAAATTTTATAATGTGACACAAAAAATAGTCTAAACAATTTTTGATTTTCCTTTTGCTAATGTAAACTATACAACTAAACTTAAGGTATCCGTGTACCTTTAAAACATCATTTTTGTCAAAATTTTCGATTTTCTAATTTTAATTTCAGCGTAAAATTTAAACATTTTTCTTTCTAATAGTGTTTGAATTTTGCTTATATCTTATTTAGAACTTCAGTTACATGGATTTGAATTTTAATCGGAAGATAATTTTTAATTGCATTTAAAAGTTTGTTTTTGATTTTTCTCAAAATAAGTTTTCTCGATATATTCACACATGACAACTTAGATATAAGAAAAAGTTATGAACCAAATAAATTTAAACTTTGCAAGTATCTTTCTTATATAGTTTTTAAAAACCCCTACTACTTTCATGGTTGTAAAGTTGATAAGTGTTTAGTAGCAAAGATGTAAATTATGTATTGTAACATTTTTTTTTTTTTTTTAATTTTTTTTTTAATTTTTTTTTCATGGCTATTTGACTCGAAACACATTAAAAATTGAAGCAATATGATTTTCATCATAAAAGTAGAACCGGCATCAAAAACCGTTATGATGAAAAAAGATAAAATTTACAGAATAATGATATTTTTGTTTACTTTTGAGCGCTATTCTGATAATCAATTTATGTACTATTTTCACCATATTTTCCACTCCAAATTTTCTTTTTGAATTAAAAGCAGATTGTCAAACGTGTTTTTCATAGTTTTAGGTTATATTTTAGCATTAAAATATATTTTGATAGCAAATATCAATGTATTTCAAAAACTTTTCTCCAAAGGTATACTGATACCTTAAGATTACTAATAATAATCAATCTGCTTATAAAGAATTAAAAGCAGATTGTCAAACGTGCTTTTCATAGTTTTAGGTTATATTTTAGCATTAAAATATATTTTGATAGCAAATATCAATGTATTTCAAAAACTTTTCTCCAAAGGTATACTGATATTTTAAGAATACTATGCTAAATTACTGAATATATATTTATTCTTTGACAACACAACAAAAGTTCAAATGATATATTTCTCTTTAGAAAAGGAGTAATTCAGAAAAGTTTTCTTTGTGTAACTATTGATTTAATCGTATATTTGAAGATGCTTATCCCCTTTCCTTCAACCACTGAGGACTTTTTTCTGCCTGTCATTTCTGATAAGAACTACCAGGGGATATAAAATTACTCATCCTGTTGCCTCTAGCACTATCATCATAATGTTTCCGAAAAAAAAGAAAGAACTTTCTAAGGTCATGGGATCAGGAAAAGATTCTTTAAGAGATGTTAATATTCAATTTGTTGATACATCAGATTAGATTAACTGAAATCAATAGATAGTCTATTACATTCCTCTTGTTTCCTTTCAGAACATCCTTAAATGAATCCACAAATGGTAAAATTGTTGTACCCTTATCGACTGGAGTGTCTTAATTTCAATAGATACTCAAAATCAAATCTGTGGGACTGAATTCACTGAAGAGAAATTGGGAACGCAATCCAATTTCGGTGCTTTCTATCTTTTACTTAGGTAAGATCTATAGGTACAGATATTTCACCGTTTTATTAAGTTAAAAGTTAGTTCTGACGTTTCCACTCTTTGCATTTCTTTCCTGTTTTTTTAAGATCTGGATATATTTTTATCGAGAGGCAACAATTCACTGTGAAAATTAAATTAACGCTCTGGGAAAATTTGTTTGGATAAAGGGGAGAGTTCCAAATAACCATATTCTGCAGATGTGGTTTAATTTTTAAATTTAAGCTTTTAACATTTCCTTTAAAAACTGGTTTTCTACATATTGCTTTTATGCGCAATCCTAAACCGACCTTTAAATAAAATAATTTTAATTAGTTATTTATCAAAACAATTTATAGTTCATACGGAAACTGAATGAACTTATTAATTAAAAATTATTTTACTTGTAAAATTGAGAGAGAGATAATAATTTTCATCTAATTAAATACAATATCTACCATTAAGTTCTATTAGTTTCGTCAGTTTTCACTGACATTTATTTTGACATTTTTCACTGACATTTCATCATACATTTTTCCTACATTTAAAAATATTTATTGTACAATAAATTCCACCGATACTTACAACCTATTATAAGCGTGAGGGTATGAGGGTTGTACTAAAAGCACTTGTATTTCAGAACATTTGGAATCATTAAGGTAAATTGTTGTAACCATTGGGTGCTGCCATCTGTTAGACGGAGACGAAACTAATTTAACATTGATTCATAACTTAGTTTTGATTTGGTTCTCATTTGCTGCCGCATTGAATTGTTAACGTCCTTTTACATCGAGTTGTCAACATTGGTGATAAATGGATTCATCGTTATACACTGGAAACCAAGCAAAAATCAAAATAACGGGTTGCTTCTGGTGAATCTGCTCCAAAGAAGGGGAGGGTGATCTCATCGGCCGGAAAAGTTATGTCGAAAGATTTTTGAAGCGCGAAAGGCATCAAGATCATGAATACAAGTGACTGAGGTTTTGACATGTGTCTTGTGAGTTATGTTGTATACTAAAAGTAAACTATTTTCGACGCTACGAGCGAAGTCTCTTGGATTTTCTAAGGTCTTTTGGAACGATCCTCGTAATTAGTGAATATCACTTTTTGTCTTTATTGGTGAAAACTCAGGTAGAGCTGGGTTGATATTTACTTCAGTTATGATTTTGTTTTCCTTCAAAAAATTTTGAAAAGAGAAAAACAAGTGAATGCTAGGTCTGAGGAGTATGGTGGTTGCTACAGAATTTCCTATCTTTGGAATTCCTGTAGCTATATTGTAATCTTCTGACGAGTCGCCAAAGCAAAATGTGTTGGGGTATTGTCATGATGCAGTATGATGTGTTTTCCTGTAGAACATCACCAGCTTTATTTTTCGAGTCATTTGCTTTAATCATGTATTTGTGGACAGTATCTTTTTGAATGAAGCTTTTCATCAGGTTTCAAAACCTGTAACATATTGGTCCTTATACGCTTTACCACGTACAGAGCATTCTGTATTTCAAGTTGGATCTCAGTTTACAGAAGGAGGGAACAGGTTGTCAACACTCTCAAATTGTTCTTTTTCTTACACTCTTTTGGTAGGGAATTAAATTTGTATTACCAGTTATTATAAGGTCCAATAAGGGCTCGTTGTCGATTCTAGCTAGCAGAAATGTGTACATGAGAATTCTGTAAAGCAGTTTTTTTCACAATTTTTTTTTTTTTTCATTTTTCATTTGTATGATATAATAAATATTATTAATTATATAAAACATTTATTATTTTCTTTCGCTTTCTAAACTGACAAACCTATTAGGAAGATATAATACAAATACTTTTAACGTGTATTTAAATTTGTTTTATTTTACAAAATAATAATAAAACAAAATTATATCCCTATGTGGCATAGGAGATTGAATATATAACAGAGCAGTGTAAATGCTACTCTTTGTTTAGTGCTATGCAATACAACTCTTTTTTTTAACTCATGATTTTTTTCACTAAATTATGCTCAATAGACTAAACGGCTATACATATAATACTTTGTTATACATATTTATAATCCGTTTATTTCTTAAGTCTCGATATTTTGCTATGTTTTATTTTGATTATAAATAAATATATTTGAATTTGCACGATAGCAAACTTGTTAACAGTACTTGTTAACAGTACTTATAACAAACTTGTTAAATAATATATATATATATATATATATATATATATATATATATTATTTCCTCTTCCTGTTTATATAACAGCATTTATACAATAACGATTTATTAAAATAAGTAGTTAATAAACACACACACATATATCTATATATTCATTCAATAAACTTATATTTACTATTTGTAATTTTATTGATTTTAATCACAATAACTGAATACAAATTTTTTCTTGTAATTCAACCTGGGCATTCCTTGAAATACATATTTCTAATACAAAAATTGATAGAATAAATAATTCAAAATAATTAAATGTTGGCACTGCGTCTAATTTTATATTCAATTTTTTTAAATTTCTTTCTAAATAAAAAATAATTTTTAAAGCTTTAACGAATATATATTAAAATCTACATCTAATCTTACAAAGGAATATTTGAGCTTTAATTTTACTTTCATTGAATAACTTTTCTTTTTATTTTTCCGTTGTTATAAAACTGTAGTTTTGGATTCCTTTACCTGAATTATAGATGTGTTAAAATTATAATGTTAATGAAATTTTTTCTGACGTTAAATTATGACATTGATAAAAAATATAAGTTTAATCCCGATTACATTAAAATTTAACTAGCAATGAACATCTTTAAGTATGCTGTAAGAGGCTTAAAGATTAATACCGGGAGATATCTCAAAAATTAATGTAAGGGTAAGATTAAAATTATTATAAATATTGTTTCTGAAACTTTTAATTAAAACTGTTTCTAATAGTGTATTACATTTTCTTTATATTAACGTTTGTAAAATTTAAACAATTAGCTTAAGTAGTTATAATAGGAATTTTTTAATTCTAACTCTACGTTTTAAATTTTATTATAACTTTTTCCATTAAAATACAATTTTCTTCCAATACAATATATATATATATATATATGGTAT
>BMAW01083963.1:145606-170343 GCA_019974015.1 Nephila pilipes | reverse complement strand
GTATATATATATTTCATATTTTCTAAAATATCTTCACTGTCAAGGATTTTATGCAAAATTAATTGTTTAAGGAAACATTAATTCGACTTATTCGTCTTTTAATAGAAATTAAAATAATAGAAAAATAGCATCTTAATTTCCTAGTTACAATGAGAGAAGAAATTTATTGTAAAAGCAAGAAAAAATTCTATTTTTTACGTTATTCGTAAGATATTAAATTATGCTAAAACTTAAAACTCCTGTGTGATTTTAATAAATTGCTATTACTGATATAAATATAAAACAATGTACGGCATCAGAAGCAAAACTAAAAAAAAAAAGGGTGAATTACGTTTAAGTTAGACGAAAAGCAAAACAACTTTTATTTTACTTTATTTATTTTTGAAAAAGATTTTAAATAGTACTTCTCGTTTTAGTTTCGAAAATGTTTCGGTGAGAGAAATTAAAAATAGTTATGAATTATTTCACTGCTAATGAATGGAATCGCAGTAGTCGACTTTTTTTGTACGTTTTTAAGAAATACCACGAAATACATAAGCAACTTATAATATTATGAAAGTATATGAAAGTTAAGAACTGTTCGTATCTAAGATTGTGACATTTATTGTTTCCTTATACCTATAACATTGTGAATTTGGGATACATCGCTGTTTTCCCTTAAACTAACCTTGTGGTGTTTTCTATTTGAATTGTTTAAGCGGTAGCCATAGTCCATTAACAAGAAACCTGGATCATGTAAGTTAGATTAGAATTATGAAATTTATTTAATAGATTTGTTCTGATACATAAGTTTGATGTGAAAAATTTACTGTGCAGATCGGAAATGATCTAATGGTAGTGAATTCTAAATGGGTTCGTCCAATCCAGTGTTTCTTAAAATAAGAAGATACCAAGTAAGTGATAGGTTAGGGGTTAGAAATAGGTCAGGAATCAAACCCTCACTTACAGAAATTCTACTCACTCGAACCCGAATGAATTTGTAAGAAATAAATAAATTTATTATTACAGACGGTAATTCAAGCGCGTTAATGTAAAACAGTTTCTTCAAGTGTATGTTTTCTTCAGGGTGTAAATTATTCGTACTTGAATTAAAATATATTTATAAGCTAAGAACATCGATCTCTTCTTTTAATTATTTATCAAATTTTATAAGTATTATGAGATATATAATAGAAAGTCGATCAAATAATGTATCAGTGAGGGTTTGAATATTTTTCAAGAGTAAACATTTTTTTATTTCTATAATGATTTTGTTACTTTTTTGCAATTGAAGGCAAATATAATTTTTTTCATATCTATAACCACTTTCTATGTAATGTGGTGTTTTGGTATCCTTCTCTTTATTAAAATCTTTCAAAAAGTTTCAATGAAAAATATTGAATAGTTATGTGTCATTCTTCTTTTATTAAAGTAAATGCTGATACGACAAAATTTTCTCGAGTAGGAGTAACTTTTTTTTTTTTTTTTTTTACCATTTTGAGTAAAATGGTGATCGATGAACGGAATTTGTGAAAAAAATAGGGAAAAATATTCTTTAGGTATTTTTGTTTGTTATAACCATTAAAGCTTAATTTAAATTTGTACTCCACCCCTTTCACTTGGGACTCTAGATGCCATCGCTTCTACTGTTCGATGAAGATAACAATGAAAAGAAAACGCGATGTTCCGAGGCATAAAAGCTCGCCGAAATTAATCGATACATTTCGGGAAGTTGCGGTCGTCTCTGCTTATCTTAATACTCTAATGATTTCTGGCACTTTTTGAGATGTTTCAGGTGGCAACACGGCATAATTAGATACTTCGAGATGTAAAGGCACTAAATTAAGCCATCATGCAGACATTTCTTTCTTCCACTACTGTGGAAAAATGGAATATTCATGCAAATCGAAAACTAGTTCAGTCAGGGATTACTGCGGGAACAAAATTGATTGAAATAACGGGAGCGGACTTAGTCGCAAACTGAACAAGATAATGAAAAATTTGGAAAATCACTGATCTAACAAGAGGGTTCCTTTTCTTCCCTGTTTTGCTGTTTAGTAATTTCTAACTTCTTCGTGTTAGAATGTTCGACACCAGAAAGAATGTTGGAACAAGTCATCCGAGTGTTTCATGAATAAATAAATCATTTCGCTCATATATTTTTCGCCCGAAATGTTATTTCACCTTCATAAATTAAACAATAGAAAGAAGGAAATAGGTGAATAAGAATTTTGCATTGAATGTGAATTATTTGTCTAGAACTAAAAAACTTATCTATTATGATGAATTTTTAATTAGAATAAACCAAAACCTAATGAAATTCTATTTTTTTAAAAAAAAATATGATTAAAAACACTGTTTTTAGTTTCTATACTAAAAACTTCAGTTTCGGAGCTATTTTCAACAAAAATATTAAAAACGAAAAAATATGAATTTAGGTATAATTCGCATGTGACTTACCAAAGGAATAGTTTTTATTTGATCAGAATAAAGAACACATTTTCTTGAATTGCAACTTTTGTACATAAATATCTTATAACTATGAAAAGAAAAACTAGTAATAAAGTTCATGACAAAAAATTATTAGCGAAATGAAAGGTTTTAATGTAACGAATATTTCTTTCAAATTGAAATACGTTATTACATCTAACACATGAAATAAATGTGCGTTTTAAATTTTATCTTTGAAAATGTTTTTTCGTTCTTCCAAATAATATCCTAAACGTAATAATTTCGTACTTCCAAACTAATAGATAAATATAGTTCCATTGTATATAGAATCTAAGGGGGAAATTTTAAGTAAATATTAAACAGAATAAAAATATTAAAAAAAAGGTAAGACATTAATATAAACCATAGTAAAATAGTTTTCATTTTTTTCGAAAACGAAAACTAAAACTAAATGACAAGCAAAATACGAGTATAATAAAAGGAGCAAAATCTCACGATAATGTTTCACTTTAATTTAAAATGTTCTTTAAGTCATGAAAAGCAGAAAACAAGTTCTGACTTAAAATGCCTAAATATTATTCGACTTCTCAATGCTACATAAGAATGGAATATTTGTTTGAAATTATATTATATATAATTTTGTTGATCACATTATATAACGCTGAATTAAACAGAAGTAAGACGCGAGCAACTAAGAACAATTTAATTAATTTTATATTATTTTTAAACATGCCCTTTTTGCATCGAAAGAGTAAGAACTGATTCCTAAACTTGATATAACAAAATATGAATAAATTGTAAATATATAGTTTATTATTTATTATTAGAATTGACTAATTACTTTTAATGAACATTACAACCGTTAAGGTTATGTTAAGTTCCTTTTTTAAAAATGTGATAAAGTAATAAGAATAAACTATGGAATAATATTTTTATATAGTGAGCTCCTCTTGCAAAATAGAAGGAGTGCTGAATTTATGAGTACTTACCACTTACTCACACATACACACTCGACAATAACAGTTCATGTTAATGTTAGTTTGAATTTAAAAATTATTTCAAAGATTGTTTTTTCTTTTTTTTCCTTCTTTTTATAAAATGATTAAACATGGTAATATGATTATACATACTTGTTTCTGAAGAGTCAGACAACTGTAACTTTTAATTCTTCAAAACCTCAGAGATTCATTCCCCAGACTTCTTCCTAAGCCCCAGAGATTTATTTTATCTGTGTTACATGTATAAACATGCGAACGCTTTCTGAAAAGATCTTCATATATTAGGAAGAAACCCCTTAAAGATGTGTTTGAAAGGCCTTTTATTCTTAAACTAAATTAACTTTGAGTGGAGAGCAAAGTTCTAAATAAAAAGGATGTTTATAATTATTTTTCGTCATTAATTGTAACGATTTTGACGATATTTATGTCTTGAAACAAATATTTCATTTATATGATTCCACGTAAGTAAAATAAATGTATTGAAGATGAATATATCTACAAATTTATGTTATTGGCATCTCGTCGCTTAAAATCAAATAAAAATATTATTTCAAAGGCTTTTCATTGAAATTATGCATGATTTTAGAATTTTATTAATAGTAAAATTGACGTAAAAATAATTGCAACTTTTACTAATCATTGCAGTATTCAAACATCATTAAATGGACACAATATGTAAGAGTAGTAATAATTAATTTCATTATCGTTTTAATCCCGAAAAACAACACAAAAAAAAATGAATTTCAAAATTCAATTTTGAATCATTGTGTCTCAACACATGTATTTTCTTCTCTTAATTGAGACTTAATGTTTCAAGAGTATTTTTGGTATGTTTTTGTTAAGGTTTTGTATTAGCTCGCTATTAAGAAAAACATATATTTACCTTACAAAAATCTAACACTTTAAGAACACATTTCGAAATCATTTACATTTACATGACATACATTTGGTACATTAGTTGAATTATTTCTGAGGGTGTAAATATTTCTTGGAAGTTAATATAAGTTGTTGCATTATAACTTTTTCCAAAACTGTATAAGGATTCAAATGTGTTCATTAATTTTGAAAATTGTTATTTATTTGCATGGGGATAATTATAAAATTTATTTCTCTAAAGGAAATGTAAAATTATTGATTTTTGCTTACATTAGGTATTTCTTAAAAAAAAGTAATCCAGAATTTATATTTTAGGAAACTGTCCACTAAAATTATAAAAAAGGATATTGCAAAGCAATCAATATTCAACCAATTAAAAATAACTTTTTCATTCAGCAATCAATGAAAGCCTTTAAAAGAACCTTTAATTCCTCCTATCTTTTTTAATATGTTTAGGTTCCCTCAAGTAATAAGCATAGAGTAATCACAACTACTCGTTCTGCTTTGAAAACGAAATTTAAAGAATACCCCCATTGAGACAAAATCCTGCTTATTATTACGTCAATCATTGGATTTCCAGAACTTTTCAATAGCACCTCTTTGGAGCACAGCTTTCACCAATTAATAACATTGCCTCTTGAGGAGCCCCTCCTTTCCTGCTAAAGCTAGATTAATTAAGTGAGGAAGGCTTACCAAAATTTATGAGTAAATATTTTCATCCCGGATTAAAAGTTCAATGCCGGCTTGGTATTGTGTCTCAATTCACTCCGAATAGTTAGGAAGTCTTCATTCTGTCGGTCTTATCTTAAGGCTTGGAGACGGAGAGGAGAAGGCTTAGTTATCTCAGAAATCTGTCGCTTTCTCAATGAATTCAGTTCCTATTATCATTATAGAGATAGAAGGACAAAATAGCGACATTGGAATGGATGAATATACTATTATTAAAATTTCCGTATCTTGTATTAAAAATAGTTAGCCTTTTGTAAATAGATTCAAAAGAGGCTCGATCCTATGCGTCTTTAAATATATTCAATACAGCTTTCATCTTGATGACGATCTCTTATTTTGCAATAATCTCTGAAGTTATGTTATTTGAAGTATCAAAGAATTCGAGAAATGGGTACCGGTGAAAGAGGCTTCACCAAAACATTGAATCAATTCATGTCAAAAGATAGTATTTCCTTTTATGTTTTCATCTTCTCTAATTCACTTTAATTGATTAGACATTTCCAATGAACAGTTAATGATTTAACGTACTGAGAATGATTTCTAAAGTTTGCTCAATGAAAAGGAAACGAAAATCAGGAGGAATTCTGTTTAACTATTTATTTTTAATATCATTTTATCAAAGTGAGGCTTCGGGCTACTTCGACAGAGCAAAGTTCTTAAATATATCAATATCAAAATATTTTGATATTGATATCTTAAGTATTATCATTTCACAGATTGTGACATTGAAGTAGTCCAGGAACTTATCTGAAATATCCTTATTTCATTTCAGACAAAGTAACAGTAATTTGACTAATAAATGAAGTATTTTATATCAGTAATGAAGTATTATATAATAATGCATATTTTATTCTAAAGAATATACATTCTTAAGACTTTCTAACTTTTCATGTTATGCTAGTGATATATAATATTATGCTGGAAAACTATTGTCCATATTGGAATTTTTATATTAATAAATATTCACCTAAAAGATATAGGTCAATAAATATGATTTCATATAATTTTAAATGTCTTCTTTAATGAAATATTTTTAAAAGATTTTTATTTCTAGAATGAAAATATTTCCCTTGACATTATTCCAAAATTAATCAAATAATCGTACGAAATGTCCAGATATTTTTAGAACATAAATAAACCTTTAATCTTTATTAAATGAATGTTTTAATACTTCTTGAATCGTGACAAGACTAGATTTATAAATAATTTTGTTGTTTTCCATTTTATGTACATATATATATATATATATATATATATACAGTAACAATAGTCACATATCTCACGATATATTTAACTTAATAATTTATTGTTTGCTTAGTATTTAGTTTAATAATTTGATTTAATAATTGGATTTCTATCACATAATCATTTGCTTTCATTCTTTTTGTTGCTTAAGTTGGCAATGTGTTTGTATTTTAAAAGCTTGATTGTTTGCTTAAAATAACTAAAAAAGCGATTGAATAAACAATAAAGCTACATTCATGGAAAGAGTAAATTTATTTTTGAAATCGTAAGTTAATCTCTTGAAAAAGGGTTATTGTTTAAGGTTAATATTATTATCAAAACTGTAAAGCTAACAGAAAGGATATTTCTTAAAGTTCACCAAAACGTTATAATGTTATTCAACTGTATAAACACGTAATTCCAAAATTAAACGTGTTTCCCCTGAACATTTTCATTAACAGAAATTATTAATCATAAATTCTTTGGTTAAAAATACAAGCTAATAGAGTTCCATGATCATGATAATAAATATTAAGTTATACGATTATAGTATATCTTAAATTTAAAATGTAGTAATAAATAACTGGTTATAAGGTATGGTGAAAACGTAGAATAATTTATATGTTATGTAATACTAATAAATAATGTTATAAGTTATGATCATATTAAATAACATGCTATTTAATCATAATGAAAATACTTGACAAATAAATGTAGGAGTAAATTTGATCAGCAGAAATTTAAAATGATATTATAAGAGTATTACCACACTGTTGAGCTTTAATATGAAAAAAAAAAGCATTTTATTGATGAGCCTAGCTTCCTTTCAAATGCTCTTAAGGATTTTTCCTGGATGCTAATTGATTAAAACAACTCAACATCCAATTATGTAAAGCAAAGTTCTCATATACGAGAAAATGGAAGCGTAGACAGATAGAAAGAGAGGTGAGACAGAAAGATAGAAGAAAATAGAATTAAGGCTCCCGTCTACCGGCCATTTTGATTTCGTCAGCTTAATATTAACCGTATGAAATTTCGACTTTCATTTTTAAATCTGTACTCTTTCATCCATTTGAATGCAATAAAGTGCACTTGAAAGAGCAAAAAATAATGAAGGCTTCTGCTGAATTGCCTTTTCTCTCCGAGTTTTAAAAATATTTAAGAAAAGTTTTTTAATGACCGGAAAGCTCATAAACGAATCATTAAAATAGAAGTAAAAATATTTTTAAATAATATAGAAAAAAAAGTAATTATACAGAAGTCTCCATTATTTTTTGCTGTTTCAAATGAACTTTATTGCATTCAAATAGATCAAATAGTAAAGATTTGAGAACGGAAGTCGAAATTCCATAGGATTAAGATCAAACTAACGAAATCAAAATGGTCGGTAGACGGGAGCCTTAAGGTTAAAGTAACAAGAAGAATTTTGGTGTGATGCGAGCGAAAGTATAGTGGCGTGTTTGGCAGATTTGGCGAGATTACAACTCACTGCTATCAGAGCAATCTCAGGCTGAAATTGCATTTTATTGCATTGAATTTTTTAATAGATTATGGAAGTTGTTAGTACTCGCTAAAAGGATATTAACTATGGAAAGCACTCTCATTATTTGAGAAATGAATAAATATATTTTTTGAGATTTAAAGATGCTAACTATTTTAGTTAAATAGTATGTACTTGAATTTAAGTAGAATTTATATCTCTTAATTAACTTTAAGATGACAGCCTGGACAGGTAAAATGATACCATCACAGCAACAATATTTTATTTTCCTTTTATATTCTTATAAAATTGTAATTAAAACATGTTAGTGTAAGTGGAAAAGAATGAAAATATTTTAGGTATCAGAACACCTTCGAAATTTTTTTTTAAATACATTGATATTTGCTATTAAAATATTTTTAATGCTAAAATATAACCCCAAACTATGAAAAACACGTATAATAACATGCCTTTAATTCAAAAAAAAAATTTATAGTGGAAAACATGGTGAAAATAGTACATAAATTGATTATCAGTATAAAGCTCATAACTCAAAAGAAAACAAAAATATCATTAATCTGTGAATTTTATCTTATTCATCATAAAATGTTTCGGGTCTGGAATTACTTTCATTATGAAAACCATATTACTACAATTTTTATTGTGTTTCGAGTCAAGTAACAATGAAAAATCAAAAAATAGTTATAATAATACATGATTTATACCTTTATTATTAAAAACATATGAATTTTACAACCATGAAAGTAGTAAAGGTTTTTAAACACTATATAAGGAAGATACTTGCAAAATTTAAATTAATTTGGTTCATAACTTTTTCCTGATATCTACATTACCTATGTAAATATGTCGAGAAGACTCGTTTTGAGAAAAATCAAAAACAAAATGTCCAATGCAATTAGAAATTATCTACCGAGTAAAATTCAAATCCATGTAACTGAAGTTCTAAATAAGGTATAAGCAAAATTCAAACACTATTAGAAAGAAAAAAAAGGTTAAAATTTTAAACCCCATTAAAATTAGAAAATCGAAAATTTTCACAAAAATGGTGTTTTCAAGGTGTACGGTAAAATGTTAAGAAAGAGAATTTTAAAAATAATAATACATTTTATTTTATTTTTCCAAAAAAAGATGTAAATGGTGAAAATGATATCGGTCCCCTGTCATGTTCGCCGAAGTAAAAAAAATAAAAGTATTTAGAGTTTAATATTTCCCCATCCGGAACTTCAAGATTTCATAACAGTGTAGAAAATTCAAATTCTGATTTTCTAGCTCGACTACCGGAAAAGCAATTTCTCCACTCTCACCACCTTCAGAAAAAATTACATTGCATACTCTTGGCGAGAAATGTCAGATCGAAGAAATAAATCTTAGACGACTTTGCTCACTGAGAACATGCTACCGATCGCATACAGCGCTGTTTCTCTTTGGATTATTTTTAAATGACAAGCAGAATGACAGTGACAGCACGGCTCGCCTGTAATAATTCATCCGGCAATCTTTCTCTGACAAAGGGCTGCCAACGCAGCAGATAAAAATCTTTCACAAAGGAATAAGTAAAAAAAAACTATCAGACGAGAAGAAAAAGACTGAGATTTCTATTAGATCGTCAGATGGCATTAATAGAATTGAAAGAATTAATTCGGTGGGTGTTTTTCTTCTTACTTCTTTTCGAAAACTTTGATCAACTTTTAATATAGGAGTGACACTTTTCAAGGAGCATTTTGCTGACGTTGACTTAATTTAGATTTTGTTTGGTTGAGTTGCAAGGCTTCTGCAAAATGAGGATCTTTGAAATTGTTGTCAACTGTAATGAGATTTAAAGCATTTATTTTAAGAGAGTGAAACGGATGACTTTTATAAATCACACGAAAATTATTAATATATTTTGTATCCTTTTTTGAACAAGTAATTATTAGAACATGTATAAATCATAAAAATTTGTTTACATTATGTATTGTGAAATCCCATCTTTTGAAATTAATTCCATCATTCATTTTAAGCTTGCTTTGAATTTCTCTTTCACTCTCGAAAACACGAATATTTTATTCTCATTTACTCCATAATTTCTATTCATTTTTCAGGATTTTAAGTATTTCAAACTTCATTTAATACCTTTTAATCTAAAATAAGATGATCTCAGCTGACAAAAAATTCAAACATACAATTCTTGCTTGAATATCAATTTTAAACTTCGTTCTTAAATTAATTAATTTACATTATTATTATTTATTTATTTATCCATCAGAGGCTGGGTTTATGTTTCAGTAAGTTCATCTCAAAAAGAATGTATTTTATCCTGAAATACAGAAATATGCACCCATTCTTTCAAAATTTTAGATTCAACCTGTTTTTGTGTCAATATTTTGTACATTTTAAATTCTATTACAAGTAATATCTAATTGTTATCATTATTCTTATGAAGAAAAAGAAGTAACTGGGAGTTATATTGTGATATTCAGATAAATTAAACATTATGATTTACCATTGTTTTATAACATTTTGAATGAAAGCATTTTTATCCAAAATTAAAGATAATCAGTAAATTTCGTTTAACATTCGTGAATCTATCATAATTTTAATTTACATATTTCTTTTATAATTATTGTACAAATAAAAAAAAATAACCATTTGAAGAGGTAATAATGCTAAGTAATATTATTAATCAGTTTTAACGTTTCGACATAGCCTGTAACATGATCTGTTCGCTTGTTTTTCCTTTGACTAACAGTTGTGGTGTTTTTCTGATTTTTCTTTATTTAAGATCCCAGATTCTTCCCAATTAAATGAATTGTGTTGCAAATTAAGTAAACTTTGGAAGCGGGGAGACGAGAAATACATAATTAAGACGTATAAAAGAGACAGAGAATTGAAGAGAATAATAAAAGGTTTACGGTAATAGTTAGAGTGTTAATGTGATGTGCGTGGAAGTCTCCTGACGTTAAAAGTTGATTTAGCAAGATTAGGACTCAGTGCAATCAGAGACACTGAATAATTGAAGGAGAAACTCGCATCGTATTACGGTAAGCGTATTCTTCCATAGATTATAGAAGTTGTTAATACTCACGGATTGATTACATTAATCTGTTTGATTGTACCCCACTTCCATTCGAGGATAAATAAAATTATATTTTGAGAGATCAATGACTATTTCAATTATTTTGTCTGTGGGGTGTGGAACTTAAGTTGAAATTTAGATCTTGTCATTAGAGCAAACTTTAAAATGACTGATGAGACGGGTAATAGGATGTCGCTAAAAAGCTATACTACATATATCTGAACACATGTTAATGATAATATATTGATGATGATTCTGAAAATCATTCATTTATAGCAGATTTATATATTTAACTGTAATAATAACGCAAAACCAATCAGTAAACGAAACTTTGAAAGTGTAATTTTAGAGAAAAGGTGAAACATATAGTAATGTTGAAAGACTTCATATAAAAAGTTCCCAGATGTTAACACTTATATTAGCTTGATAACATTGCACTAGTGAAATTTGGGTTTTTATTGTTGTATGTTTCCTCATTTTCAATCCATTTGACGAAATCCGCGTAATCTCGCTAAAAATAGTTATAAAAGAAACAAAAGATATCAAAATTAAAAACTAAGCGAAAACATTTTAATAAAATCCTTTTGTAGTATGGGTTTTAATATTTTTTAACACAAATTGCATTTTCATTAAATCGACTTAAAATATCCATTTGTGTCAAAAATCAGAGTTTCGAACAAATATCAAAAGTATATAGGTTTATTTAACTTTATTTATAGGTTTAGGGAACTGCATTTACCAGGGGATGTTAATGACCTAGCCCAACCATTGGTGAAAATTTGGCACGAAATACCGGAGAAGACCACCAGGGAGCTTTTCCACTCTATACCACGTCTTCTAGGAGGTTGAATCCAGGCTAGAGGTAGGTCAACACTTTATTGAGCTCGTTACTTTGTAAGTATGTAACTCTGAAATAAATAATTAAATTTTTCTGAAATTTTAATCATTCTGTATTCTGTACATAATTTTTCTGTCCTTCAATTTTTTTCTCCATCGGACAACTCCTTCTTGGTCCGTCTTGGTGTATATATATATATATATATATATAAACACTCGAATATCCGGAACTAAATCAAATTATTTAAGAGGGAAAATCTAAATATTTAAGGAAATAACCAAAATTCAATTTCTTTTTCAAGCAATTCAAATAAAGGTTTATTTAAAATGTCAATCATTCTAAAATTTAAAACCCAAAAATTCAAAACAAACTGTTATGGAAACAAACGATTTAAAACAAAGGAAAGTGATAGAAAAGCATAATTTAAAGAAATGGAAACATTATTATTAATACTGTTTTATACTTCGGAATGGTATATTGTATGTTTATTCAGGAAAATACGGATGAAACAATCACACTTCGGTGAACTACGTTAGAAAAAGATAGTAATGAACCAAAAATGAGAACTTCAAAAATTCAAAAACAGAAATAAGACAGAAGATAACATAATAAACAAATTACACTTCAAAATACCTGTTTGCACTTAAATAATCTTTTGTAACGCCAATTACAAATTTAGCAAAAAGATTAATATTAAACTAAAAATAACACAAAATAACATAATAAACATATTACACTTCAAAATACCTGTTTACACTTAAATAATCTTTTGTAAAGCCAATTAAAAATTTAGCAAAAAGATTAATATTAAACTAAAAATAACACAAAATAACATAAAATATATTTTCCATATATATATATATACATATATATACATATGTGTGTATGTGTATGCATAAGTATAATTTGTGCATTTTCATTAATGTTAATTAGATATAATTTAAAATTATGCAAAATCTTTCTAAAAATTTAAAATTAAGCACAAAAATCTAATTTCATTACATTTATTAGAACTAAAAACTATAAATACAGCAGAATAAATTGAAACAACCAGTAAAACATCCAAACATACAAAATCAATCAAATTAAAATTATCATCATAATTTAAAACATATAAAACTCTATAGAGTAAAAAAGCTATAAATCACACGTAATACAAATGAATCCAAGAGAATATAATATGCAAATAAATTTCGATTCAAAGTAAAAATAAACCGTAATATAAAAGTTACAACCAAGTTAAATAAACACAGCTACTTGGAATAAAGTAATTTCAGGAGAAATTAATTAGGCAAAAACAAAAATGGAGATAATGTAATTTAAAACTGTTTCTGACTTAAGACTGAAAAATTGTGTTTATACTTGTCCCGCGGATTTAAACATTACAATGTAAGTGATCGTAATATCATTAATGGTATAATGTATACTAGTACTAATCAGATTTTCGTAACCGGATAGTAATTCAACATCAGAAAAGGAAAAAAAAAGTTGTTAATTCAAGTATATATAACATGTATTAATAATAAAACTCTTATAATAATATCACTATTTGCTTGGAAAATAAACTATTCAATAATGAAAAACATATCAAGAAATATGTTCTAAATTGAAAAAAAAATACAGTAAAGCCAAATACAAAACTTGGTGTTGGTTCCTACTGTTATAGTTTGTAATCTAGTAATTATTAAATACATAACTTACAAAGAAAAAAATAGTGACAGAAATTTATAAAAAAAAAAAAAAAGAATTTAGAATTTAATAAAAACGTTTCAAAAATAGACCAAAAAAATTTTGGAAATAGCAATTCAGAAACAAAAAAAAAAGGGATTCTAAACAACTAATTAAAGAATGAAATTGGCTTAATTTTTATATACAGTAATAAAAATTAAGCCAATGGCTTTGGCCTATAAATGTATGTCTTAACTAGTTTTATAGGATCTTAACTATCCTGCTCAGAATTATTTTATAGTTAATAAAGGTAATATTCAAATATCGAGTAGAGATTTGAATGAGTCTAAAGCATTGTAAATGAGAAAATTAATAAATATAGCATAAAATAAAACATCAAAATAAATATAATCGATGCACACACGCGCGCACACATATATATATCGTTCATCCTATTTCTGCTTTTAGCACCGTTAATTTTCTTTATTATAAGAAAACATTGTAATAAAGTTATACGATAATGATACCTTGATAAAGACAGATTCTGGAATACTGCATTCCATATATTTGATTATAATAACAAAGGTTAGCTTAAGCAACTTAATTTTTTTTCCTTATTCATTTTTAACTATACTGGCTTATCTATTAATTATTATTATTAATTTCTAAAGTTAAATTTCAATTATGTTTATATACTCATTTTATAGCTCAAAATGCTTAGTAGCGCAAAAACCAATATCAAAACTATAATATCCAGAGTTGCATTACATAAAATCTATTCCAAATTCTTAAATATTTATATATTTTACTAAATTTAGGAAAAATATTCTTATTTTAGAAACTAATGAAAAAGTGATTCATGTTCAAATATTTTTACTTTAAGGAAAAACCATTTTTTTTAAAAAAAAAAGTATTACGATTATAAATAAGGTTATCATTTTAATATCATCAGCGCTCTCCATTTACATAAGTTTCAGATTCAAAATGTAGTCGTAGCTTAGAAACTTCGAGAATAATTTCTTAATTGGAGCACCAAAAACGCGATGTAAAAATGATTTTGAATTATTTTAATTTCGTTACCAGAAAAAGTCGGAAATATGCATTCCAAGTGATAATATTGCACGTGGTCTAAAAAGTAACATCGAATGAAGTTTTAATTTTCGAGAATAAAAATATTAAATCATATTTCTTTACTTTGCAAAAAGTAATTAAATCCATAATTAGTTTCATTCCCGTACAATATTCAAATATTTGCGTGTCATAATACGAAATTCCTCCTATTTTACAACTTAATTTGATGATTTCGCTGGAATTATATTAAAGATTAGGTCATGTAGATTAATTATAATGTTAAAATATCTTTCCTGACTTAAATAGGCTTTTAATAAACTATTTCAATTACAATTAGAAATTTAAAATGAGCCAATTTATCGAATTCTTTGAGCTCAAATTTTAAAACGGCATTCAATCGAAATAATTTTCATGCAATCGTAGTAATTTCCATTTAATTTAGTTTAATCTAGCTTGCAAAATTTCCTATGAAAGTAAAAGCTCTTCTTAGTATAAAGTTTTATTTAATGACAATTCCGTAAAAAATAGATTAAAGTTCAACAGTAGTCACTTTTGATCATTACACAATTCACATTTATTCTATAGATATTTCCGTCTGTACTAAAATAATTATCCCTTAAATTATGCTTCAAATAATATGAAAACATAATCAATACTCTCATTTAATAATCTTATTTGTAAACTATCTATGAAAATATATTTATGAAATATGTATAATATAGAAGAATTATTATTCGAAATCACGATAATTCTAAAATATGAAATATACGATGCAAACGTTCGTTAAAAATAATTTCAATACAAATCTCTAAGCAAATTATAAAAATAATTGCAAAACGTTCGCAAATTAATGATGCATAAATTTAAAAAGAAATAAATTTATTCAAAAAATAAGTTCAGTAATTGTTTAACAGCTATATTTTTAAAACAGCGAAATATTAAAATATTGATTAGTAAGAAGTGTCTTTTTAAAACGTTCACGACTTTCGTACTTTTTAATTTTAAAATCAGCTATTTTTGGAAACTTGATATTATTTAATCAGTACACCGAGAAAGATTTCATAATTCATATTTAACTTACCTTATTCCGTAAAAACCTTTTTCATTATTTTCTCTCATTAGTTTCAATTCAGTATTAAGTTACTCGTCAACCCAAAGAGTATTGCTGTGTTATATTAAGCTTACACTCTTTAAGCTTTCTTTTGTCTGAGTAATTCCTTTCTAACGATTTACAACGGTGATAAAAAAAAAAAATGCAAACTGTTGTCGAATTCTACTGGTGCTACTTAGCGAATTTTATCATTGAAATCTGATGACGAACAAGGGGAACGCAAAAGCCAGATTTTGCTGAGCTCAAGTTTCTGAAACCGGTTCGCTGAAAGGCGAGTTCTCGCTTTACCGGGGTAAACTAAATTAAACAGTAGAAAGTTTTCTTTGAGAGAATAATTGTCACTGCTTTTCCCTGTCAAATATTTTGTTTGCTAACGAAGGGGTAAGAGGAGCCCTCCATTTTCAACCAATCAACGAGCAAAACTCATTCCTGTTCTCTTAAAGTCATTTGCATTGAATTTCTCTCGTATTATCTATCATGTCCTCCAGAGAAGGGCATTTTCGTTCATTCAGGGCATCTAAAAACAACAAAAGTGCTGTCTTTTAAACTCTTAATGCATGAAAAATTTATATGAAAACAATCAAAACAGAATAGATAATGTTCAGCTGAAGAATTTTAAAAAGGAGGACCAGCAATGTTTAAAATATTAATTAATTTTTAAGAAAATATTAGTAAATGTTTAAAAAGAAAAGCTGGGTCAAAAATGCCTTTAAAAGCATCATCCATTGACAAGAAGAATAATTTTACGAAAAGAAACAGATTCTAAAATCATATTAAAAACTACAATTGAATTTATAGTTATATTTAGAATTCGGTCAATGATAGTTGTTTGAACCATATTAATTCCCATAATTTTATTAAATATTTTTATACATTAGAAGTGATGAATACTTCCCTTTCTTAAAAAATTCTTATATGATTAATTTAATGTGATTTTCGGATGTACAATTTCAAATGACGTTTTATTACTATAAACAGATTATTGAATTATTTGAAAATCTACTTCATATGCTGCAACCTTTATTTAAGTATATTCCAATCAATTTGATAATACCTTTCATTCAAGGTTTGAGATGTTTTTTTACGTTCAGAAATTAACAGAAAAAATTAATTTTAAAAATTCAGATTGTAAATTTAAATGTTTATTGTTTGTTTACGTAAACAATTGAAACAAAATCACTTACATGTTTTTATTAGAATTTAAATAAGTAATTACAGTTTCTCACCATTAAGATACAAGAAGTCGGAATCATACTTTGAAATTAAAAAAAATCGAATAATAATTTTAAAAAAATCAAGAGTAAATATTTTTAAATAATGTTTCAATTCACATTTGATGAAATACTTATAATAAATAATAAAGTATACTGCTAACCACAATAGTTTACATATCATTTTGTGAAAGCTATCCGAGTGAGACTCAAAGTGATCACTTTAAAGCAATATTAAAGATCACCCGAGATCTTTAAATTTTATATTTATTTTAGAATTTGCTAAAGTTTGATAAATTCATTAACTCAATTAAGCTCATTTACTCAGCTTGATAAAATTGTTATCTTAAACTCATTTACCCACACAACTTTTTTTTATTATTCAATTGTGTGTGATGGTGAATTGCAATAAGTATTCATTTGAATTTTACAAATATTTCCTTAAAATTAAAACAGTTAAGAATATTTTCGACTCACTAACTTTGAAATTTTAAGATTTAAATTCGTTTAAAGATTCTATACCTTAGGATTAAATGACGAAACATGTTTATAATATCCAAAAAATTCCTAAGAATACCTTCCTACAAAAATGCTTTTTGTAAGGTGAAGTTGTTAAGACAGTCATTTCACAAAGCAATTTCTCTTTTTCCGTAATGTTAAAAACGACAAAATTTAAGGAACTGGAGCTTTAAAATGCTTTTACAAAAACTTGATTGGCCCTACAATGTTCAATTTTTAACAGAACTACAATGAATATTTTTAAGAGAACGTCTGACACGTTCTGTTAAAAATGTTATTCAAAATTTTACGGCTTGAAGTGTACACCGATTGTCAACATTTTGAATTTGCGCACATGTTACTGCATGTATGAAGTAAAAATTTTAGTCAAAGTCTTAAGAAAATCTTCTCACTAAGACAATAATGAAATAATCACATACAAATAAAAGCCGGTGACTGTGTGACCATTTAATTTCTTAAGAACATTATTTAAGTTTGGTCGTTTTCTTGACATTAAGAAGACGGGGAAAATGCTGTATTAAATGATCCCTTAAAAAGTATTAAAAGTGAGTTATTTACTAATCAAGGCATAATTAAAGAGAATTTGGATACTCTCATTCTCCATCTCATTTGATTTTAAAAAAAAATAGACATAACAAAGCCTGATAATTAATTACAACATGCTGTTAATGCCTTTCAGAGTATTAAAATACTATGTGCTCACAAAGAAACTTATATTACAAATACGTGATTTCCATGTAAAATTTAGAAAGTAGAGTATTTTGCATAACAATTCTGGTAGGAATTCAAATGAAATGAAACATTTAACCTTGAAGACAAAAGAGTAATCAATGTGACAAAGAGGAAAGAAAACAAGTAGCAAATCTGAAATAAATACGTAGGTTTGTATTAGCATAACAATATATTTGAATCTAAAGACAAAACATTATATGAATAATAATCATTTTTAAGATGAAGTTAGATAATTATTTATCATTGTAGGAAATAAGTCGTCATTTTACTCTGTGTAAATATATATCTTTTGCATTTAAAAGAAAGATATTTCTTTTAAATATGTTGTTTCGTACTCTGTTGTTGTATGTACTGAATAAAACATTTTTACCGATCGAATAATTTCTAGGTTACACAAAACAGAATAACTTACTCAAATTAGGATAGCAAAGAATTTTATTTTATTTAATTTTCTGTACTGGCGAAATATTTGTGCTTATCCTGCAACATGGAAGTTATTTTATACACACAACTCTACAACACATGTTTCGTTCCCCATCATGTAATTCATTCTTGCAGATTGAGATATAGCCCTCGAAACTGCTAGTACTCTTACAAATATTGTCTTCTTTCTTCGACTCTCTCTCATTGTATATATATATTTGGATGAAGCGATAGCAACACCGCTTGTGTGTGTCTTAAGGATTAAACATATGTCATTAAGATTATTTTTAAGGTAACCTATTACTTTAATTTATAATAATATCTTAATCAAGAAGTTTGATCTATTAATACCTTTACGACGACGGGCAGCACCGGTGATACGTAACATAACACATCGATCAATAACTCCCGAGACTAACCCAGAGATGGCACTCGTAGTAAACCAGTAACCAGGTCTTTCTAGAGTACTAACCTTTGCTTGAAATGTCAAAATTTTAAGTCGATCGGACCAGGAAAAAGGTTTTTTGAAGTGAAGTGAAAAAGGTTTTTTCCAAGTGGGTGCCGCGATTGCTTTCGATGGAACAAAAACAGCAACGAGTCGATGATTCAGAAAGCTGTTTATCGCTATTTACCGTAACAAAAAAAAGTTTTCAGTGAAAAAAAAGAAAAAAAAAAATTCTTTTGGAAAAAAAAAAAAAAAAGATTTGAAAAGCGTTGGAACGATTGTATCACCCTAAAAGGTGATTAACAAAAGGTGTTATGTTGATGAATAAAAAAAATTTTGCAAAAAAAATGTTGTTTTCAATGTTAGACTCGGGAGTTATTGATTGATGTGTTATATTATTTGTAGCCGTCATACGTGATCGGTAGTACACCACTGTATATTGATGTGCTATAAACTCAATCGAATTTAAGTAAAGCTTTAACTTTAAGCTAAGAGTTAAGTTTAAGTTAATAGTTAAAATGCAAGTTTAAGATTTCAAAGTTAAGTTTAAGTTAAGATTTAAGATGCAAGTTTAAGGTTTCAATGTTAAGTTTAAGTTAAGATTTAAGATGTAAGTTTAAGGTTTCAATGTTAAGTTTAAGTTAAGATTTCAAAGTTAAGTTTATGTCTAGAGTTAAATGGAAAGTTAAGTTTAAATCTAGAGATAAATGGAAAGTTAAGTTTAAGTCTAGAGTTAAATGAAAAGTCAAGCTTAAGTTAAGAGCTTAAGTTAATGTTAAAAATAAAATAAGAGTAAGAGTTACCAATGTGTTAAGGATGATTCATTCTTGTTTAAATGGAATTCTTACATGTATGTTTGTGACTATATTAATATAAAATTACGCAGAGGCACATTTTATTCATATCAGAATATTAACGGAGACCTTAGATCCATTATTAGTGTCATATTTTGCTACTATAAGAACATATATATTTAACTGATTAAAATAAAGAAAAATAAATTGAAAATGCAATAATTCACTTTCTTAATTTAGAATCAAATTAAAAATCCTGAATAATTTATGGAAAACTGCTTTCGAATTGGTAATGCAATTGTTGAGAATGGATTAATATGTAAAGATTCATTTTCTTCCCTTCTTATTTTGTGGCAACCAATGGTTGTATTTATTATAAAATTTGTGTAATTTGATAATTTGTAGTAAATAATTTGCCAGCAAAAATACGTTTATCATTAAAGCGCTAGAAAGCAGCATCAATAGTGTAGCAAAAATGAAAAATAAAGAAACACATCAATTCAACATTTTATAAAAACTCAATTATTTCATTTATTTATTTATCACAACAAATTCATCAAAAAAGACACGTTCTGTGGTCCAATTCACAAAATCATGCTTTCAATTATATTTTACAAGGAATATACCTAATTTTAACAAACTGATATTGAATATATAATTTGTATGAATAGTTTCGCTTCAAAATTGTGTTGTTATGAACTGTAATCTTATACATTTAAATAATATATTCGACAATATATTGCGATTTCCAACAAATACATTCAACAACAATTATAAACTAACACATTTAACATCGAACTGCAATTAATACACTTAAGTTTCAACTTCACATACTATATTGTATGTCATAAAATATTTTTATCATTTTATCATTTATGTTATAATTTGTTTTGAATAATTATTTATTTTATACATTTTAATAATTTAATCTAATTTGTGTGAGATATTGAGCTATCTTCAAATGCTATGGTAAAAAGAAATTATGACTAATAAACTCCCATTTGCATCTGCTTTATTTCACTGACCTTGCAACTAATGCAAACAAATATCGCCCTCTAAAATTAATCTGCTTTCATAATACAACTCTCTGAAAGAACCCTGGCATACCCGTTTCAAACATTATAACTTAATACCATCGCTTCGCTAATCCTTCAATTATTCTAAGCTAATTCTGGTGAAGTCTGAAATAAGCAACAGTTTTTTTTCCTTCTAACATCCAGAAGAATTTCTGGAAGCTGGCAACGTTTCCAAGAATCAACATTCTCCTCAAAAAGCGACTTGAACCTAATGAAACTTAATGATACCTTCCAAGACGACTGACTCTACGCTCTTCATTCACGGCCAAACTCGTTCTTCTGCGTTAAATCAGAAGTAAAAATACAGCTCGTAGCAGCAAATTAGAAATGATTTAGCGCTCAGAACAGCACGCCTAGCGACACAAGGCGTTTATAAAAGTATCCAGTGACTAAAATTTTGAAAAATAACCCCAGCGGTAATTTAGCTAAGTGCTAGGGATATAAATCTTTCTCCTGGAAAAGAGAAAACTGTAGAAGAAGGAGGAAATCTAAGACCCCTCAAAATGCATCCTGATTGGTTTGTAAGAGTGGAGAATTGATCATTGGATGGCGTTAGATATGCTAATTCCTGAGGGTGGTTTGGTGTTTCAAATGACGCAGTTTGCTTATGTATGCCTTCGCTTTTGTGAGGCTTTTTTTTGTATTGAATTCTTTTTCTATTCTTTCCTGGTGAATCATTGTTGCTTAATAATTACTTTTAGAGGGGATTTATTTCTAACTTAAGCTCAACGGTGTGTTAAAGTTTCGGAAGAAATTAATTGTGGATAAAGCTCCATATGTGTGGATTTACTCCGGAGAAAGTTCAATAAATTGAATAAAAAACATGAAGGCGAAAAAGTACAGGAATTTGATTTTAAATAAATGAAAAACTGCCATTTAATTGTATCTCTAATAGATGTTAATCTGTTATTTTTGTAAAAATAGTGAACAGTTACAATTATACTGTTTTAAACATGGAAATTCAAAAATTTAAATAATTAAATTTAATAGGACTTTAGTTACAAAGTAATTGCACAAAACTTTAAATAATGGATTAAACTGAGCTTTTACTTTACCTTTAAATAATGCTTAATAAATAAATGTTTTTGTATAAACAACTAATAACTACGGTGATTGTTTCAAACACGTAAACAGAGAAAAACTTTGAAAATATATGATTAAAAGGTTTTTGTTAAAATGTAAAGTACTTGAAGGTGATTCGGTTATTGAAGATAATACAGCTATTTGGTAGTTTCAGTCTTAATTTCAAAATAAATTAACTCTACTCCTTTGAAAAGGAAGTGAATAAGAAATTATAGTAGTGCTCAGAAGTGAATTTGTCGAATAACCATTACTAAAGAAGAGGTTATTAGTGTTTGCATGATTTCCCATAACAGTCGGTGTTATTTTGTTGTGGTAAGTTTACAATTTGGGGAGAAAGGAGGCTAAAAAATCGAAGAAATGCAAAGCAGTACTGATTTTGTTGGGTTTTGTACATGATATTCAATAACAACGGAGTTAATTTTCTCACATGGCTTGAGATTCATACATGAATCACTGTGTTTTTGATGAGCTGTATATATAGGTAATTCGATCATTGATGGCAGTATTACTTTCAACGTTAGCTGTAATACCTTCGTGTGAATGTTTTTTTTTTGTTTTAAAGAAACTACTTTGTTTTATCTTTAGAATATGTTTAATCTTTTCTTTATACAATAATTGCAAACACACGTAATTTCTACGCTTATCAGAAATTGAAAAACTAAAAAAATATATTTAATAGTTTTAATTAAAATTATGATACACTAAGCTTAGAGTGCTACATTTTTTGAAAAAAAAAATTAAATTACAAGCATGAAAGTAGGAAAAATGCATCTATTTATTTTAAAATAGATTATAATATGATTTTATTTTACCTCTTTACATATTAAAGTTATGATTAATCTAATATTTTTGTATAAAAAAATCAATTGTGCTAAGTTTGTAATTATAAACATGTAAATTCAATTTTTTTAATAAATATGATGAAAAAGGTACAGATAAATACATAACTCATTAAAATTCAAATATTTCATTTGATGTAATAATGGATATTTTTGCTTTTAAGTACATTGCTTAAGATAAATTAAATTCTTATAGGACTGTTATATTATCGATCGTAATCTGGTTCATAAAAAATATATTTTAAACATAGTTGTAGTATATTTAAGAAAATAATAAAGGCAAATAGTTTTTGTTTAATTTACGCAATAATTGTAATATTCTTCATAAATCATTTTCCTCGAAGGAAAAATAAAAATTAAGAAAAAATAGATTAAAATTATATATAAAAATATTACGAAACTCACCTTAAATTTATTGAATAGAAATATTTCTTTCGATATAATTATTCCCATTTTTGACACATTTCACATTTATTTTTGTACAGTATATATATATATATATAATTTTTTACATTCTTATATATTTCTCCATATTTATTCAATAATTTTAATGAATAATAAGTTTCTTCAAATTTAAAATAGTGTTGCTTTTGTTTCTACAGTTAAGCATTTGCAACATATAATTGAATTAATAATTAATACTCTAATTTTGAAATGATAATGATTGCGCACCTTCACATTAAAAATTATAAAATTATAGTACTTCTTTATAGGAATCTATTTCAACATTTTAATTTCACATTAAAAATCTCTCGATATCTTTAAAAAATTTTAAAACTCTAATTTCTAAGTTGAATATTTTAAATTTAATTCATAATTATCTTCAAAATTTCTTTTGAATTTTTCGAATTAATGAAGATCTTTATAAAATAATAGTTTATTATTTATGTTTATATAGATTGGATATTTAAACAGTATAATAATTGTTAATTAACATTGAAAAAAAATAATAATAAAATTCATAGTGCTTAGAAAACTTTACGTTACTCTCCTCCATACTTCTTAACAGAATTAAAGTGAGCACATTGAAATCTCGTTTCCACTCACAAAAACTTCTTCCAAGCAATTAATCGATTGAAAATATTTTCTTTCAACAAATATATCTTTTATTTTTTTTTCACAAATTTTATTTCTTCACGGTACATCACCATTCAATCATAAACTTCAACATACAACATACGTACCTTTTCTCACCGAATTTATCAGTTATTCTACCCTCCTAAAACGATGATTAGTCTTCCACATCCTACTCTAATTACTTTTCAATTAACTTTAAACGCACTTTTCATTAATTGATTTAGGGAGGGAAAAAGAGCATCCATAATATTTAATAACGCAATAACAACAGCGAAATCTAGGGTATTGAAAATGTTTAGGGCAACAGGAAACAGGCATACGGCTGCGCTGCAACAATGTTAAAACGATAACAGTGTTAATTCATCATACTTGACTGGGAACTGCTATCACGCGACTTGGCAATCTTCTCTCTGCTGCGCTGATCGTATGAATTGTTTTATTAGTATGAGATTTCTTCCAGTTCACTCTATGCGGAATACTTGTAATGATGGAAAAGAAAATGAGTAATACTCGTAATTTATGAGTTTTTGATGGTGATAAATGTTTAACGCAGGGATTCAATCTCTTTTTTTTTATTTATTTCTAGTAAATAAGAAGATTTTTTCTTTGTTATAAATGAAGTTAAGTAGTCATTTATATTAGACTTGGAGATAAATCTCTTACACAACAGTAACTTGAACCTTCTCATCATAGATAGGGTTTTAAGTAACAATAATGTATCATTAAAATTAAAGACCGTTCTTAAAAAAAAATTTAATTTTAAAATGGTTTTTAATTTTGGACAATGTTACGAATACGCAACAAACAAACACACAAATATATATATGTATATTACCTACTTATTTTTGTAGATGATTTTCTGGAGTTACTGATTTTTGGATTGTAGCCATTTTTTTTTTTTTTTTTTTTTTTTGCAATTCGCTATAGTGGGATGGTTTGATAAATAGTTACCCGTATAAACGCATTACTACATTATAAAGTATGGAACAGTATACGAGGGTTGCTATTTATATTTCTGGCCTTGGCAACAGTAAGTG
>BMAW01083963.1:115334-142136 GCA_019974015.1 Nephila pilipes | reverse complement strand
AGATAATAAACTTCTTCCATGCATAAGATCAGTATTGTGGTGTTTTGGTATATACATAAAATAATGTTTATATTTCTCTAAATTTTGTACAGAGTTACGTTCCATTAAATTGTATATAATTTATTTGAAACTCTTAGCAAATAATTTAACTGTAAAGTATATTAAAATAAGCTTTCCTCTTTAATTATTATTTAATGTTTGCGTTTTGAATTATAATAATGAATTTTACCTTGGGTTATGATGATTACTTAAAATGAAGGAATGCATGATTGTTCTAACTATTACTACATTTGTTTGAATTTAATTAAAGATTTAATCCTGAAAGAAGGATTTTCACAGTAAGAACTTGGATAGTCTGAAAGATATTTAATTTGATAATAAAACTAGGCTCTTAGGTTTTTAAATGCAGGATTGTGTTCGTATGGAGATAAGATCAGTAACAAAAGGCTGAGAAACATTAACAGATTCTAAATGTATTTTTAGACAAATAACAATTTTTATAAAGAAATGAAATAAAAGAAAATGAGTGGCTAGAGGATATTTTCCTGATTATTTTTGTGCATGAAAACAAATGAAAGTGCAATTTATTAATGAGAAACTGGAGATTAGTGAACTTAAAGTTTTTCAAAGTTTAATGGTTAAGAATATATGTGTGTATATTGAAGCATGTAGGTAAAGGAGCCAGAAAATTTCGAGATTTGTTCAGGTAGAACTTTTAATGTCATCTAAGGAATAAATTCTGAATCCCTATCTTTCTTGTTAAGTGTTACAGTAATAATAGTGTAATATGCCAAAAGTAAGCATTAAACGTAAACGTTTGACGTATTTTCTAAATGAAACTTCCGGTTTGGGAAGGCATTTTCTAGAAACGCGTAAGAATATATTTCAATGTATTTAAAGAAAATAAGATATTTTAAGTTTATTACTTTTAATTTTCTATTTCATTATTCCTTATTTATATGATTATTTTGACATTTATTAATTTCTTTCTAAAGACAGTTATTGAATCATTTAGAAATACTAAAAATACAATGTTTTTGTATGTGTTTTAATTACGTAGAACCGGAATCTTATAGTAATTTTATTTTATAAATTTAACTATAAGATTTCTTTTCTTTTCTTGAGTTAAAATTTGATTTCTTAATATTAAAGATAAGATTTTCATTTAAAATATATCATCTAATGTTTTAAATATACTTACCAAAACGTGATTAAAATGAAGGAAAACTAAGAATTTTGAAATCCCTGTTTTCCAGGAGAACTATGGAAATGTGATGGCTATCACATTAGGAACTAAAAATGGCGTCTAACAAGATAAAGACAATTAAGAACCTGATGCAGAAATAAAATCAATAATGTTAATTTAACATGCTTTTTGTCCTTCTGTCCTTCGTTGTCCTGCCAATTAAGATTCACCAAGTATGTCAAATGAAGAAACAGGTTGCATTTGTTATGGCAAAAACATAAGAGGAATAAAACATTTACAGGACCATTTATAAAACAAGTCAAATAAGGCAATACATGTCTTCACAATGTTTTGGAAATAATCGAAATAATAGCTTCAGGTGTAGTAAATTCTAACAATGAAACTCGTCGGTGATTCTATTCCTTAGAGTACATGCACGTTCAATGCATACGCTGAAACTTTCTGTGATAAACATAGACGCATCCAAAATTTGAAAATTGCGGATTTCAATAGTTGATTTAATCTTTACCGACTAAGTACCAGTTCCCGAAAGATGACGCCAAGAGAAAACACCTCTGGAGGAAGAAATTCCAGAACTTTCCGAATTCAAAGTCTTGAAGTCTTTTGTTCAAAGTCATCAAAGCGGCTCTGAAACTTCTTGGAAAAATATTTCGCGATAAACATGTTCGGTCAAATATAAAACACTTAGCGCAGGAGAGATTAAAATTTTAAGCCGTAACTCAATTTTCGTCTGCATCTAATGAAGCGAAAAAAGATTTGTTCGCCGGAATACATAAATCGTCTGCAGCTTCAATGAGGCCATTTTAAGTACTGAGAAGAAGAATAGTTAGCGCGGATTTGTGAAAAAGATTTTGGAATAGTAAATTTTACGCGTTTTTAAGGACTATGTACGTGTTTTGAAATCAAAATAAAGTATTTTCCTTAAGAAAATATTACTTAATATATTTGAATAAATGACAGGTTTTGAGGAGCAAAAAGGTTTTTTAAATGTTGCTTTCTTACATTAAATTAAATAATAGAATGTGCTAGATTGAAAAGATTTACTTGTGTCACTTTGTTTTAATTGAAATTGGTACGTTTTAAATAAAAATTGAAACTGAGTATACAAATGAATGCGAAAATTTCATTTTATAGAACTCAGAACAATTTTTTTTAAAAAAAAAGTATTCTTTAAAGCTTTTGAAGGAAACTTCAATTTAAATTGTTGACTTAGGCGTTTTTATTGCTTTTATTAAGTTGTTTGAAATATTTCTTATGTTATAAAAAATTATGGGAATGTATTAATGTTCTGGAATATATATAAAATAGCAATAAAAGCTAAAACTATATTCTGAACACAAAATTGCTAGAAATATTATTTTAACTTTCTTTCTGAATATATTTGAATTGAATAAAGTTTGAAATTTTTATTTAATTCATTAAGATACGTAGTGAGAAAGAAAAACCCAAATCTTATTAGATATTTTAACCTGAAATTAAAAGATGCCTATGTTAATGGAAAATACCATTTTTTTATATTATTATTATTACCATATTATGCTGTAATTTATGTTATGTTTATCAACTATATAACAGTTACAGATAATCATAATGTTTGAGTCTCGTGTTACATGATTAAAATGCATGCATTAAATATGGTATTAATGGTAACATAATATAGTAATTTATAAAGCTGTACCATGGTAAGTTATTTTAGCTGTGTAAAACTGCACAATCGTATACAAAAACAATGCATTGATTGATTGTTCTTATTCTCATCCACTGAAAAACAATACAAAGACTATTAAACGCGAATCTCATAAATTTCGACCTCCGTCAACTGACGAGAACGACATCTGAGCTTACTTCCTCTCCAAACATCCACACCATGGCAACGGGAGAATTTGAAGCCTCGATGGATTTAATGTGCATCAACCTGCAACATCTTTAGTAGCCACAGGTCTCGAACACTCGACTCGACAGAAACAAAGTAAATCATGAATCAGCTATCATGACCACTAGGCCATCGCTTTCCAAAAAATACCGTATCATTAATATAATATGCAATGATTAAATTAATATCTTCTCTGTTGTAATATGAATCTAATTTTTTTCCACAATTTACACAAGTACTTAAAAATGTTTCCAATTTATCATATGAACAAATGTATGTCACAATTTCTACAAAAATATAGATAAACAATTACTTTTTATTTTTGTGCGTATGGGTTTTTGCATTAACAATCAATCATTTATTATACAATTTGCGAATGATTCTTAAATAATATGCATATTCTACTGATGAAAGAAATAATCATTGTACATCAGTATTACAATTTTCTGTTTCTGCAGAAATAAGTTTATAAGAAGAAAAAAAAAAAAAGGAAAAAGAATTGAAACCACAGAACGAAATACTGGTGCGAAACGATGCTGAAAATGTAGTACTCTCAACCCGCAAAAAAATTCATACTTTTTATTGACTTTAAAAGTTTACGGATGTTCGAAGAAGCATTTTTTTCTTCACCTAGTTATCTTTTCAATATTCTGGGGTGCGAGTCCTTGTAAAAACTTGTGAGCTCGAGACGTGCAGTGAAGCTTTTTGTTGGACAGTTTTGGATTTGAATTCTGTTGATAGCTCAAAGTTGTTGACTCTTTTCCTATTTTATTCTAAGAATATGGGACCCAACTGAGAAAGTTCGTACTGTAATTTACAGAGAACAGAATAAATAGACATAAAATCAGACTTGACTTGAGTTGGTGTAAAACAAAATTCTATTAATTGGATTATGATGGTGTTTTCACAGAGAGTTGAGTTATTAATACATGCGTGTATTAAATGTATCAAATCATTGGAAATATCTTACGGAATTTTTCAAATAATATCAGGTAATACTTATGTATTAATGTTTCTTTCGAGGTAGATTTCTTAAAAATACCGCATAAATAAATTTTAAGGAATTTTAAATTTAAAATTTAGTTTCGCACAAAAGAAATTTATTTTTTGTTAGTTAATGTCAACTTTATTTTTAGAACATAATATTAAAAAATCAGGTTATAGTTTTTATAATTAAAAGTATGGTTGTGTTGTTACACGAAAGATTACCCTCATAAGCGCAGGTAAGATTGGTTGTGTTTTAGAACTTTTGACTATTTATCTATATTCTATTGAAAAGTATAAGTTTAATGAAACTATGGATAAATTTATGTATAATTATGCTTTATCTTATCATCTTCTAATACATGTGAAAAAACTACAAAAATTAAAACTTCTTTTAGAATTCTTTTTTTTTAGAACTAAAACTTTTGGATTTTTATGTCTTTAAATTAACATATAAAAAAGAGGATCAACTTTGATGAAAATGATAATTAACCAATTGTTTTGATTGTATTTCTTTCCCAATAATCGGGTTGAAGATGTACTTTTATATTTTAAATTTCATTTCCCTTGTAACGGAAATTTTATGATGTCTCGAAAGAATCTAGTTCTTTTTATGCTTCTGAAATTTCCAATCAAAATAAGCTAGTTCGTTTATATAAAACGTTCCAAAGAAGTGTTCGGCTAGTTTTCTTTATTCGAGAAGGTTATAACGCTTCGAATTTCATAGCAGTGTAGCAATACAGTTTATATTTCTTCTATGTGTGATACTTGTGTTTTAGAACTATGAAATAGCAGTCCAAAAAAAAGTTTACACTGTAAAATTACAAGAACAGAAACTTTTTACTGCTGTGGGAATTCAGGTTTCAAATGCTGTTCGTGGAAATTTCCAAAGCAACAATGATGCAAAGTTGTAAATTTAAACGTTTTATTGTTTTCGAAAGGTATCGAACTTTCTTGATATCGCCTTTCTTTGGGAAGCCATAAAATTTAGGTGTGTATGAACTAGAGCTTCTTTATATATAAAATTTCGTTTAAAGCACTAAACTTCCTACCTTATATGGCTACAGCATGTATACATTAACATAGTAACTCATTTTGTTTACTTCTAAAATTTCTAGAGTTTTTAAAAATATTTTCAATTTGAACAGAATTATAACTGGAACAATCATAACTGCTATTTTTTAAACAGATGACGATGTAATTGGTATATATATATATATATATATATATATATATATATATATATATATATATGTGTGTGTGTGTGTGTGTGATTGTGTGTGTGTGTATAAGATAAAGCAATGAAATTATTAATTAAAAAACATAAAAGTAAGAGAACAATTAAAGTCCAAAATCAACAAAAAACATTTATAAAACTACGTAAGAAGACGAAAAAAAATTGAATCAAATTTGAAACTAAATGAATAATTTCAATTCCCAACAAAACGAAACATGCACATTCAGACTGGAGACTGGATTGTGGGGTTAAACCAATCATTATTATACAATTAAAATTGTCCAATTCATTATTATACAATTAAAATTATCCAATTCATTATTATATAATTAAAATTGTCCAATTCATTATTATACAATTAAAATTATCCAATTAAAAATTATTCAATTAAAAATGTAAAAGTTTTTTTCCAAAACAATAAAATGGTATATTTAATAGTATAATTGAAGTTTAAAACTTTAAATTAACTAAAGATTAATTAGTTAAAGATTTAAAACTTTAAAAACAACATACCCGAATCCATGTTTTCCATGAAAAATCAATTCAAATCTCACAATTATAAAAGCAAAAAATCATATATTTGACAAGTGATCATGAACCCCAGTACAATAGGCTTAGGAACTTTTTAAATGAATATATATATATTTAAATAATATTTGTAATATTTAATAAAAACGTATTTTATATCAAATGCAGTTCAATATAATTGAACGTTTTATATATAGTGGCGTAAGAACACCAGCAAACTTCCCCTTTCTTCTACAGAAATTCTTAATCATAAAGCAGTAAAATTGTTTTTTTTTTTTTTAAATTTTATTTTTCAAGTTGTGGAGGCCTTCTAAATGTTTCTTAGTATTCAAACTACTTTTCCATTGTAAAATATAAATTCATAATCAAAGACATTTTGTATTTACCTTTTTACAGTGATAGATTTTGAACTTTTTCTGGTATAAACTCAATTTTAGATTGAGAATTGAAAAACTGATTTTCCCTGATTTATTCATTTATTTTCATGTAAGTGCTACTGAATGTATCATTTATTTAATTCCAGCTTAAATTATAGAATCTAAATAAGGAATGTGACATTTCAAATACTTAAAATGTCGAAATAGCAACAAAAAATTAGTTGAAATTAAACAGAAATATTTGCACTTTTATGTATGGAATATGAATCATGAGAAAAAAAAGCATGGATCAAAATTTACTTTAAGAGTAAATGTGAGTGTGGTATTCCCATCCCTTCTGAGCAATGATTCAGAAGCATCCGCTACGCGGCACTGGCAATACCGCCCGCGAGGAAGGAGAGCGAGAGTTTTATGACGGCAGTTGAAGGTCTTCGAAGCATGGGAGCAGTTAAATAGACCTCCCTGGGAGTGCTACAAACCTATTTTAATCTGTAAATAAAGTTTTTGTTATGTTTTAAAAATCATAACTAATTTCACTATATCTTCGAACCACAAACAAACATTACAAAAAAAATCTGTGATTTTTTCATTCTACGGTCTCTTCTAGTGTAATTTTACTACAAATTCAACAATGATAAATAATTAGTTCATTGAAATTTTCTCATCTTTATTTTATTTAAAGGTGTCTTCGTGTAATGCCAAAGTATCCGATCAAAACATGGAACGCTTTTGTAGATAGAAAATTGTTAAAATTTTCATGAAGGCTTGTGACGTTGTAGCACCTACATCCGTTCATGATGCAGTTTCTTTAAAATTCAGGAGCATTTCAAAATGGTGTCAATTTTCACTTGAACACGTAAACTTCAAAATCCAATTGGCATTACAGCATTTGAGAAGAATCACAGAACACATTCTTCGCCAGAAAAAGGGCTCAATATTTATAGAAATGAGCAAAATATTTATGAAATACTTTATTGTTCTCTAAAAGAAAACTTAGTAAAAATAGAAAACTAACATTCGAGCACTTTGGTTTCGGAAATAATGTTCTAGTTTTGTGGTATATTCTTTAACATTACATGAAAACAAACCATAAAATGCGAAAGCCTCAAATGTCGTTTAAAAGTTAGAATTTTTATTTTTAATTTAAAATAAATTTTCATAATTTCATATCCGAAGTTAAATTTCGTAATATTTTCAGAATTATTTCATGAAAAGCTTTAAATATGTTTTCTATTTCATAAGGCACTGAAAATATCGTAATTTTACTTTTATATTGTAAGTAAATTTATATTTATCTTAAAGTAATATGAATATTTATATAGCTTATGTATCAAAATTAGTATTTACTTAAGCAGTTTAAACTTTTTTTTTTTATATTCTCGAAAACCTATAATAAAAAAATTATCTAATATAAATATGAAAGAAATATTATTAAACACGATACAGTGAAAGTTCGTAATCAAAACTGCAACAGTAAGCTAAATAGCTATTTTCTCTTCCATTAACCTTGAACACTTTATTCTTTGAGTTGTTAAACTTTATTCTTTGACTTTATTCTTTGAGTTGTTAAACTTTATTCTTTGAGTTGTTACCCAGTTATTTGTATCGTGATTCATGAAGATTATATTACCGTTAGGAAGTGCAATGAATAAATTCGATGTATTATTTACAAGCAGCAAATAAATGCGGAAGATATTTGGTGAAAGAATTAGTGAGAGCGACAATAAATCAAAGAGGGACGTTCTTTTTCTAAGGAGTTGCAGCGATTATCTTCAACAACCACGCCAGAAATTAAAACACTTTACTAACTAGTCAGAAAAACGAGACGTCATATTCAGCCTGGTGGGTATGCGCGCAACAAAAAAGGGACCGGGCATCATTTCTTTGGACCAATTGGACCCTAGATAGCCGCCGACGTTCAAAGGTTAACCACCCCCTCCCCCCTTCCCCTAGGTTAAATCACTAGATCCCGAAGAGTGGTTTATTTTCAATAAGAAGGTTTATTTTCAATCTTTTATAATCAGAGGAATATTATAAAAGATTGAAAATAAACCAACGTTCGAACCCTGAGTTCCAATCAATCTATGCTCTCGAACCCGAATGAGTTGGTAAAAAATAAATTAAATTTTATTTTGAACGTTAGTTCAAATACACTAAGAAAGTTTGATGCAGAGAAAGCAAAATTAACTAGATAGCTTTAATATTCAGGGGAAAGTGAATAATAAAAAATTGACTAGTATCTTTCAGGTTTCTTCCTCTTCATTAAGCTATTCGTTATTATTTCTAAAATCAGTAATGACAAACGAATTTAATAACCAACGACTGTTACAAAGTTAAAGTTCGATAATACGTTCAGAAAATGTTATTTCTGGAACAGTAAGATGAACAATCAACACTTCGATTAGATTTACAAGAAGTTTCTAAGTTATTTATTTTCCACCTTTTGTTGAGTTTAAAATCATGATCTTTTATATCTGAACAAATTCTTTTGTCTGGGTTCGTTTCCGTTCCAAAAATAACTGTTTTTTTTTCGCTAGTGTGTTTTTATTTTCATTCCTTTTCCTTTCAAAATTTCCTTTCTCCACCTACAAAGGCTAAAAAATAAAAATAAATGAAGTGTAGAACAAGCTTACCTCCATTAGCTTCACGGCTTAATAGGTAATACTTATAAGAGAAGTTTTGATTGAGTTAAGGGCTTCCCGACTGGTTGTTTCTACAATTGAGGTCGAAGCAAAAATCGAATCATGTCGAAGAACGAATAAACAACTGTTTGTTCTTTTTTTTAAGTTGGGAAATACATTTTCTCCTCCAGGACTGAAATGCGAAAGTGGGTCATATGATAAACGAGTCTTTTTTTAAAAGAGGCTCACTATTTTTATTCATTTTACCATTGCAATCCTGATATGCAATTTAATGTTTAAATAGTCATTAGTCAACTTTTTATTCTTCCAATATGTTTATTTATTTAATAAACACTAAGTACCTACTTCAACTGCGGAGTAAGTAAGTATTAAATTTTAAGTAAATGAAAAATGATACAAACTGTTGAAATTTAGCACACACTGAAGGCAAAGTTCGGTAATGATACTTTATCGAAGTCTCAAGTATGTAAATGGTTCAAGAAAGCTGACTTACAATCTTTGTATGAGAACAAATTTATACATACACAAGTATGTAAATGGTTCAAGAAAACCTGACATAAAATCGTTGCCTGAGAACAAGTTGTATACAAGATACATCACTGATATGAATTTGTCAAAAGTTTCCAGAATCAGCAGCCGCACTTTAAAAAAAAACAACCAATTTATTATTAATAAGAAAATTTTTAAATAAATTTAAATTAACAGCGATTGTAAGATGACGACCCAACCAGAAAAAAAATGTAAAATAAAAACTAAATACAGAAGTGGAAACCGAGGTCAGGTCTGAAAATTGAGGTTGAAGGTACTCTTTATATAGCTGTTGCAGAAGGACTTCTGGTACCACAGTCTGACTAAAGTGAAAATACGACAAATTGTGTCCTCATTGGTACTGACCGACCAATGACAATTAACAAAATTAATTTAAAAAAGTACGTAAGTGTCCAATTCATCAGCCGGCATAAATTATGATTTCTCAAAGCAGGTAGCAAGAACAGAAACTTAACACAAACATTTGTATTGCTATGAAGCAGATGGAGATGCATTTTTGAAGTGAATGTAATTTGTGACGAATTGTTGGTGTATCATTACCCCCAGAAAAAACTCTGTAAAGAATGGTGCCCAAAAAGTAAATTTGCTCTAATAAAAGAAAAAACTTGGTAAAACGTAAAAGAATTTATCAGCAACTTTTTCCATCCATGCACGATTTCTTTCATCATACATAAGTAAAAAAAAATCTGATAGGAATAAATTTTTAGGCCTTAAAATGGAGTATATACGAAAAAAAAACATTGGTATAATTTTGGTAGATAGTATCTCAGAAAAGATCTTTTAAATTAAAAAAAAAAATAGTATTGTTTACCCTCGTATTGCATTGTAAACACCAAATGGAATATGGATCTAAGATTAAAAATAACATATTTAGAGGTATCTAATGTTTGAAAGAAACAAGGTAATTCTCATTTCAAGAATAATTACAAGAGATAGCAGATTTTAAGAGACTGATAAATCCATACATTTTTGAGGGAAAAAATGAAAACGAAATGACATTTATTAATTTTATGTAAAATTACAAAGGTAATTATATTAAATGTTATTCACTAGAATGTAAAATTACCTCTCGTTTCAATTTTTTGCTAGTAATATTCTATATTTTATTATAGAAAAACGCTTCAGTGGTAGTAGAACTCTACAGCTATAGGCTTCCAAAAATACTGGGATTTACGTATGAACCTTAAGAAATTTGAGAAAATACTTTTCAACGATTGAGGAAATGTAATGGTCATTATAAAGAATGCGCGTTAAAAAATCGTTTAGAATCGATATTCGTAAGAAACGAATCTCCATTATCGTAAATTTTCATTAAACCTCAGAACTTCCGCATATGGAATCCAAGTTGATAATTTTTTCAATTAGAGTTACAATAAAAACTATTTGTAATAATCGCTTGACATAGTAACAGCTTAAGTGCCATTGAATCCCAAGTTCAAGACTCAATTCCAATCAAAGGCTGCTGTCAAATATAATACTCCTTGTTAGCCCACAACAAATTGCACACAAATTGCCTTAATAGAAAGGGAATCATCAATAGTTTACCTGTTGTGCCATATGTGAGACTACAGGAGTTTTGGATGATTGCCAGTTTAAAATTTTGTTTTTGAATATATTTCAAAGATGGTGAGAGATGATGACCTAAGGCCAATTCCTCAATTGTAAGAGGATACTACGATCATCCGATGAGAATGGGCGATTTCCGAAATGAGGTACTACGTGATTAAAATTTATATTTATGCGCAGCAGTATTTAAAATATTACAAATAGCATGACATAGTTATATAAAAAAAATGAATACTTTTGAATTACTTTGAAAATTAAAACTATTTTTTCTAAGTATGACGTTAACTGAAACATTACCTATATTAATTTTATTTTGTTTGAGAAATATATAATACATCATTCGTATATTTAAATATTGCTCGTATCTTTTTGGGGAAAGTATATCATTACGATTCATTTCTTTGACAGTACAAAATCTAGCTTTCATAAAATTTATAATTATTTATAATTTATTAATAATCTTTTAATACAATTTCAAAATAAAGACTCTTCATAACTTATTTTCAAAGAATTAAAAACACATGTATATACATAAAAATGAACTGATCTATTAGAAAAAAAGTGGCAACTTCTCAGAGAAATATTTGAATACAATTGTATTGAAATTGAAATAGTTTTTCTGAATAAGAAATATATGATTTTAAAAGAAACAACGACGTACAATTTTTTTCGTGAAAAAAATGGCAAAAATTGAATATTTTTTTTTAAAAAAAAGTACTTTAATTACGCAGGAAGGAAAAATTTATACGCGAACTTTAAGATGTTTCTATTTAGCAATCTGCACAAAGCCGAGAACATTTTCATAGAATAATGAGTGAATGATTTTCAAACTATCACTTTCGCTTTGTTTAAATCCATATATGCATAGAAAAATGTCATTTTATGAAGCTTATGATTTCCAAAAAAAGTTCTATTTTAAATGTATGCGGTAATGGGAAACAACTTATTTACTTTAAAAAAATGCTTTGCTTTCTTTTGAGAAAAAGATATGGGTCTCATTTTTCTCACAAAGCTTGCTAAATATGTTTATTCCACATAGAAACTTCTTTTTAGATTTTCATGAATATTTGAATTTTAAACGAACCGCTCTATTTGGTACAGAATATTTTCCTACAAAAATGAAGATAAACGATCAATAAGTCGAACTATCATAAAAAAACATCATCTGAGACAGCATTTTGGAAAGTCAAGTTATTAATAAGATTCTGAAATTGAAAGTGAATTCTTAACTTATGTTACACAAATACTCACACTATTTTACTGAGCCGATATCCAGAAAGTTAAAATTGAATTTGATGAAGAAAACCTTGCTGTATCAAACTGAATTAAAAATTAAAATGAAAACTGAGAGAATGACTTTTTTTCGTATGCTGAAAAGAGAATATTCAATTTTATTTTTAAATGCCCTTTTCTTTCTCAAAACTTTTATACCCGATCTTCCTATTTCCATTTATTTGTTTATTAGTTTAGTTAGTTATTACATGGGGTTTTAAGCGTGATGTCACTTAGCTTCTTATTTTAAGTTTCAAAGAGTAATATATAAATACATTGCCAATCATTAATAATTCCATATAAAAACCAACGTTTTTATATGGTGTCAAAGTTTATAAGAGAAAATTATTGAAATATTAGTTAAAACTGTTAGTTATTTTTAACTTTAAAATTTACTTAAAAAGAAACATTTGTGAGCGTATTAAAAAATTCATAATACTCATAAAATCAAAACATGCATTTGAAAGTTTGTAAGTCATTCTATTAAAAAAAATGGGAACCAGAATTCAGAAAAAATTATTGTGATAAGACACGGCGCCAAATATTGGAAACTTTCTTTCTTGCGAATGATTACTGACTAAAAGTCAGCAACCCTTACTATCTCGGAGATAGTAAAGAGGAGATAGTATCTCCCCTTTGTGAGTACAAAAGGTTTACGATACCTCATGCGGCGTGGGGAGTGCCCGGTGTTCCCAGAGGGGGAAAGAAATTTTTTCCTCAATCCTAAAAGCGCCGAGAGGAAAGAATATTTTGACTTATTAAAATTATTGAAATATTAGTTAAAACTTGTCGCAAATGTCTAAATATTACATTGTTAGGCGAGTACGAACGATTCCCAAAATTTCAAAGCTCTAGCTTGATGGGAAGTTGATTAAATTAAGGATCGAAAATTTGATGACACACACACAACAAGTGAAATTGTGAAAAACGTTTTAAAAATGCTGCAATGAGAAGAAAAGTAAGAAACAGTTTTTTACTAATTGTCCATATACAATATTACAGGAGGACAAAATGTTAAACTTACAGGGTTCTTAGGGTTAAGAGCTTGTAGTTTGTAGTCCCCAGAACTATCACTGATAGCAATAACTTCTGTAATGCAGTTCCGAATTTAACATAGAGTACAGGTAGAGTCCATCCTTCCATGCTGCTTCATTTCTATGCCAGAGTATATCCATCACAGTGACTAGCGAATGATGATGTGTTTGACTTTCGGCAAAACATAACGAAATATTTTCAATGATTTAAATATCTGAAGATCGTACTGGTCAGTAGTGCAACAGTCAAAAACTTTCTTATCAAGGTGATCAAGACAGATCATTAAAAATTCGGATGTGCATTATCTTGTTGAAAAGATGAGTCATGGAGATTTTGAAAACAGGACACAGCTATGAATCTCAACTCTTTGAAAAATAACTGTGGCTGTCGAAAGCTTAGGATATGCAAACGAAACAAGTAGTTCGGAATAGTACTTAACCCCACTCCTTTCAAATGCTAAACCCAAATGACGATGAAAATTCCAAGCTGGTAGTCTTGTTTGTTGTTTATCCACGAATCGTCTTAAAAGACATGACACGACTACTATGCCCATGAATGTCTCTCAAAGCTCATCTGTAAGCGTAACTATCTCTTTTGTAGACTTACAAGTGAATCGAATTTCTGTTTCAGTGTATGTGACGTGATTGTACAATCCTGAAAGATAATACATAAAACATATCTGCCCTTTCGAGCCAAAGTGACCGGAAGCCATTCAGATATTGCATTACATTCTGTATGGCCCTCCTAGAACCATTGATACCCAATTAAGATTACGACTAATGCGATCAGCAGTGTCGCTGAACATTGAATAGCTGTCCCGATGACGCTTTCTGATAAAAGTTACTCCTTACGCGATGCATAGCACGAGTTTTAAACAGTATCAATCATCCACGAGCCACTTACACCCTTCTCACTTTGCCATGCCATGGCACGTTAAAATGATTTAGTTCTACATGTGCAGAGTAGGCAAATTGGGATTATTCTACGTATACATCTGTGGTATTTATACCCGTGCAGCCATCAGAACACAGCAAAAGAGGAAAAGTAGTATTTGCCTTGGTGATCCAACTAATGTCCTCTGTCAACTCTTCACCTTGAATTGTCTCTTAGAACTATCCGGATTTAATTTTCTCCCTTAACGACTGGAACTTAATGAGTTCATTCGGGCTGAGTATAAAACATCTCGAAATAGTAGTTTCAACGTCCTTGTTACGCAACTAATCAGAGTTCTCTGTGGTCATTTTCTGGATACTCGAATCTTGTTTGCACTGATGTCTGAAATAGACTTGTCAGGGATTCTTTATCATTATGTAACTTGTTTGATAACTTTCAGATTCGAGTTATGTGTCTTCAGTTATCCATTAACTATTATTTTTGTAAGTATTTGAACTAACTTCACTTGTGATTTTGTTCTATTTGAATGAATGATATTCTTATTCATAATAATATGATTAACGTAGTAAATGAACAATTGTTTACACATTAAATTTCCCTGAATCATTCGCGGCTACTGGTCTAAATCATTTGAAATGAGGTTTTATATTTCTGCATCTTATTAATCCTTCAACACAAACACATGACTGACAGTAGAAGGTGTTACTCCTATCTACGTTGTTCAAGGTTGCTGAAACTTTAATGATTTGCATATTCTAGCATGCCTTACCTTTCATGCAAATTTGACGATTGTTGCGCGCCGCCTTTATTGTGCAGCAGTATTAATGACCATCAGTGTACTTCGTTATTACTCTAAACATTGCACATGCAACAACTGCATCGAAATATGAAAATTTGAATACATAATTATTAAGGTTAAGACAGAATTATATGATCTGGAATCATTATAGAGGTGGGTGACGCTCTTCAAAATGGAGGTAAAGTGGAAGATACAGACTTAGTTGTCTCAAGACTATAAAGTAAATTTTATAATATTGATAGCTTAATATATCATATTATTCAAATCTAAACAAGCATAAAATTCTTATGTATCAAAAACTTGATTGATTTATTTTTCAATTCACAGTCTTGTAAGGTTGCTTTTTTATGTTACATAATGATATTTAATGTTTTGCTTAATTTAGTATTTAAAACATTATGTAACGTTGGTACTTTTGTGATACCCTGGTTTCTCTACTGGCCCGTATTTGATCCTTAAATATCATTTATAGTTCATTCAGCAAGTAAAATGTCAAATGAACATAAATTTCAAATCCTTAACTCATTTATTACGACAAGACATTATTTGGCTCATTACGACAAGAATTATTTGGCAGTATTTTGCCAAATGGGGCTACCCTGGTCCGCTTTGCGTACTTAACTTTCAGCCAAGAAAAATCGCCAAGTTTGGCAATTTTTGAAATAGCGCCAAGTGGTTGGTCTAAACTGTATTTCCCCCAATTCAATTTAATTAAATGAATTAATATTTAAAAAAACTGTATTAACATCAAGTGTCATCCGCTACAAGTTGAAAAAAAAATGTATCTGAACCTGAATGGACGAATAAAAAGTATTTTATAAACGATTGAAAATTTGAACAAGGTATATATAGGGAGAGTGTGAGCTAATAGTAGGAATTTAAAAAGGTAACATATACAAAACAATATTATCGCCACGGCAGCCACTTTGATGCTATCATGGCTCTTTTGGCGTGCTTTTGGCTCTCTTGTGTATGCGACATAAATTGCCGAGACAACCGACGGCCATTTCAAATACTATCCACCAAACTACAGATGGATTTTGACAATGTGTTGTTTTCATTCTTAGGATTTTGAGATATCGCTTACAGAGCAGTGTACCAACATCAAATCTGGGTTTTGCAAGAGATCTGAAGGTATGAGATTCTTTCGATGCTGAAGAAATCATATAGAAGTAGTACAATGAAAAAATGTTAAAGCGGCATAAGGATTCAAGATGATTTTGGAAATAATAACCATTTTCCTTTAATTCAGACGATAGTGTTGAGCGACAAATTCTGCGCGTAGACAGACGAACACCTGTCAATGAAAAACTGCACGGAGATATATATAAATGGATATAAGATGAAATCAGACATAAATGACTAGAAAAAAGAACGGGAAACGATTGATTTTTGTTTCATGATTGGCCTCGGCATATCGCTCCCTAATCATGAAAAAGTAACTTTCCAAGTGCATTCCTACCTTTCTGGAGCATCTTCCCTATGCTTCTGATTTAGTAACATCGGGTTTACTTGTTTCTTCGTCTGAAATAAAATTGAATGGACACCACTTAGCTTCTTCAGAAGAAGTGATGGGAAATGACATGAAGCAGCTAAATAGACTTTACAAAACTTTTCAGAAAGATGAATGAATGGTGGAAGAAGTATGTAAATGTAAGAGAACAGTACTTTGAAGTAAAATAAAAAAAATACTGTAAATAATTTCAATAAATTGTCAATTAGCAGTTCTTTGGGTATTTTTAAACTACTAGTATTTTGTACTCCAAAAATGATTACATAAATTTAAGAAATATTTTCCTTTTTAAAATCATGTTTTTAAAAACATGTAAAACTCCGTATCATTAATGGAACAAACTTTGGTCTATAGCCGAATGTTATCAAAAACAACTTTACTGAGCAAAGTCAAAAACACATCCTATAAAAATTATTGAGAATACTTTCCAAAAATAATTCTCATTGCCACTTGTCCAACAGAAAACTATTCTCCAAACTTAGAAATATTCTCAACCATAAACACGTTATTTTCTAAACATAACCACACTTTGATATTCTCTATTATGTAGATGAAATTTCTCATCGGTCTCTTGTTATTTGGGGAATAAGGGGTAAATCAAAGATATTAGCCGAAATACATATTTTAATAACTAATATGGTAGAAGCAGAGACAAAAATAAGGAATCCTAACTATTTATATTCTCTAGTGTTCTCTAGAGGAATATTCGAAAAGCTAAGTCTCAGAAATAGAATTTTAACGATGATTACGTCCCGTATTTTATTCATTTTTAGCCTACAACTATCTATATTTTTTGATTTAGTTGTTTCGTCCAATAAAAGATTAGAATGGAAAATTAAATTTAAGAAAATATTACGTTTAAGTGTGTTTTTAACTAAATATATTTTTCATATGATTATTATTGTCATTTTTTTTTGAAGAATAAGTGGCGAAGAATTTTTATTGTTGCAGAATTTATAAACATCTAAATCAATATACAGACATTTCTTACATCAAGTAGAAGTTAATGATTTTAATTTTCATTACTCTGCTTCTTTAGATACTCGTGTGTTAGTAAATGTAAAAAAAATTCTATAACTTTAAATTTTAATACTTAATGAAGATTAAAAATCTGATGATTTTGACATTTTTTAATTATTTTCTTTATGTAATATATACTTACAAATTTACATCAGTGATATGTCATAATTTTCCTCGATTGCTGTATTTTACTAATTTGGAGTATAAAATTACTACTTTATATTGTTATACGCGATTTTCAATCCATTTCATTAACTGCACAATTTGAGATAAATAAAGTAAATAATTTAGATCATATATTTCTGTGAATAAATTTTAATTAAAATTGAATTTCAGAAATTACTTTTTAAGATATATCGCATTCCTCTTTTTTAAATCTAGTCTTGATCATTACTGCATTTTTTAATTTACCCAAGATGCATTTTCTGATCTTTTTTATACCATGACTTAATGTTATGATTAAACTATTATTTTGTTAAATTTTGCATAAAATAGTTAAATTTACTTTAGAACAAGGATTAGAGAATTTTTTCTTGTTGCATTACTTAAATAAGTCATGTAGATTGCAAATCTCATTTATGAAAAATATATAAATGTATGCATTAAGTAGTTGAACGACTATATAACAATTTTCATTCCCTAAAAGGAAAAAAAAAATATCAAAATTACATTTGTCAGAGACCACAGTATCAAATTATGTGGAGAAACGGCAGATCTGCCGATGTCACGTGGCATGTGAAACCTGTTATTAAGTCGATTTCTGGCTGTACAAGACGAAAATATACATAAAAAGTCTTGTAATTAAAGACAGTTATATACGTACATAATTAAATTACATCTGGAATAATTTATGGCCCGGGTGATTATTAGTAGATTTCGCAACAATTATCAATTAGATAGCTTTTCCGACATAACTTTCATCTCTACAAAAATATAACAGTTAAACTTTTGTCACCGTAATTATATGTTTGAAGAAAATAGCTTATCCATATATTAACAGAGAGTATAATTTATATATATATATATATATAAATAATACAGAGGAGTTTCCTGTGGTTAATGAGATGTCGGTGTCTTTTGTTTGCATCAACTTCATAGCATAAGCGGTACAATTACAAATAAGTTAAAGGTTGTGAAATATTATCTTTAAATGTTGAATTCTTGGGAAATGTAGAAAATCATGAGTATTGTAGCTTTCCAGCAATCAGTTTGGTGTTTAAAGCACCCGGATATGTGACTATGGTGAAATGAACCGTATCTAAAATTATGAAAAATATCAAAAAGAGCAATGTGTTGCTTCTAACCAACGAAGATACAAATAGAAAATAAGTTAACAGACAGGGGTCAGATAGCAAAGGGACGAAAAACATATATTCACAACTAAGCAAATAACGGCAGATTTAAACCTAATGTTAAAATATCACTTTTCAAGCGGAATAGCTCTTTGCGAGCTTCATAGATAAATTTTTTTCTTGTTGCTAAGCGCAGATCACTCACTACCTTCATCAACACAAAAAAAAAATCCGAATTCAGGGGTGTAAATAGCATCAAAACTGGAACTTTAATGACTAGTAAGTTGCAATTTTCTCTGTGTGATGAAACGTCTTTCTCTTTCAGGAGGAGTTTATGATTGGTGCCATCCCGCACAAGCATTCCACCTCAACAGTTAGGTTCCAATTGTTAAGTATGAAGGGGATTCCTTGATGGTCTCGGACGCTATTTCTAACGATCTTCGGTCATCAACAGGATCAGATAACACAACGTAAACTTATTTAGATATACTACTGAATCCCATTCCACTAGTGATTTCAACTATGTAGCTTTTCTTCGATTCAGTAGGATAACGTTCCCATCCATACTGCAAGTATATCATAAGTTTTTATAATTAACATAAGAATGAAATGAAATAGAAATCTTGTTGCCCTCAGTCATTAGAAAATCGTTTTAAAATTAATGCAACTTCACGAGAATATCGTAGTGAATATTGAGAAGATGATTTCTTCCCTATTCATCAATAGCAAATTTCGGAGATATTTTTAGTTTATTAATATTATTGTTATCGAAGAAATTAAGCAACAAGAGGACTATTGCTAATGGATGTCATAATTTTGAGCCTCGGTCTGGTAATGAGGGCAAAAAATATTCTTAGGATGAATGACGTAAGAGATCTGTATACATTTTCTTTTGTAAGAAATTATATATATATATATATATATATATATTAGCAATTCATAATGTTCTAGGTGGGCCGACATCATATTAATAAAGGTATTAATCCGAATTTCAATTATTTTATATTATATGTATCACCTGGAACACTAAAAGCAAAGAGCGTAAGACATGCTATTTGATCATTCTTCCGTTATTCTTTGAGAAATTTCTCTTTTTGTATATTTTCTGAATAAGAGTACTTAAGGTATTTATAATTTAAGGTATGAATAATATTTACTTAACTATTTACCAGTTTTTAAATACCCGAAAGCAGCTCGGGGATTTAAAAATGGACCTTCCCTGATTTGCCCGAACGCTACTCAGGCATATTTTTTGACACTAATCCAATGATTTGGCAGATTTTTTTTCCCTTTTTGATTCGCAATATTTCTAACAGGTTGCTCTAGTTATCCATTAAAGATAGGATTATAAAACAAGTTTAAACTGGTTGTTGGGTCAGATTTTTCTGCATTTTTTTTTTTTTTTTTGTGCTGGAAGATGCGCAATTTTTATTTTCACTATCATGGCGAATCACACGTTGGAAACACGATTTCTTTTTAATCCGAAGGTAAAATAAAATCATAAAGAGTGACAATGAACGGCTAATAATGGAAGGGAACTCTGATATTGGATCAGATAGTGAATCTTAAATTTCACTAAATGATTCTGGTAATTACAAACATTCATTATCAGACTTCTCTAGTGATGAGGAAGCGCAAATTTTAGATGACCTTACTCAAGTTTGGAACTTTTGCAAAATTGTTACTAGTAATCTTCCTTTAGCTCCACTACGAGTTCCTTTCACTGTGTATCCAGCTGTTTATTTATATTGATCCAAATAATGGAACTCTACAATTTCTTGATATTTTCTTTGATTATAACCTCTTAGAAATGATAATAGCCGAAACTAATCAATATGCAGATCGAATTACTTGAAATAGTATTCTACAAAGGAACAGTAGAACAAGAAAATTGGAACCTACGACAATAAACGAAAGGCAAGTTTTTGTCTCTGAATATTTTTAAAAGAATTGTAAAAATGTTTGATGTTGAGTAAGAGACAATGATGATTACTCAACTTTCTAAATGATGATTGGAGTAAAAGACATTCAACATCAACTACATTTTTTTTTCAAAAATAATGTCTTATCGACGCTTTCAACTTATTCATCGGTATTTACACTTCTCAGATGACACCAAATTTGAAGTTTGATGACACCAAATTTGATGGACACATGAGTGCCCAAGTCGCATAAACTGTTTTAGGCAATTCGGTTTAGCCGGTCTTTCCAGTACGGCTATTGTTCCGAAAAAAAAGCCAAATTTGAGTAAAAATGTAATTTTTTTCATAATAAATAAAAATTAGCACAATTTCTTAAAATCAATGTCTAAAATTGTTTTTACTGATGCTTTGCGCTAACATAATCGAATGGAATAAAAAATTGTGCTTCAAAAATATGGCTATTTTATGACATAACATGAAAAAAAAAAGAAACTGTTAAGTGGTTAAAATTATATTTCCTGTTTTATCTATATCTAGACTTCATTGAGAAAACATATTAACATGTTTAGTTTTCTTTGCTTTGAAAAAAGGTTTGATATCCTTCGATATCGACTACGTCAAATGAAAAAGAAAGCTTAACATATTCAGATAATATTCTTATTAATTTTTAATGACCAGACGTCTGAGTTTTTGTCACGAAAACAAAAACAAAACAAAACAAAAAATTCCAAAGTAGTATTTTTATAATGATGACGCTCTAATGAATTTCAACTAATCCCTAGAGGGGACGTAAAAAAGCTCAAAATAAATTTTATATTATTTTATACCAAATCTTTTCATATGAAAAATTAAAAGTAAAAATAATTCATATTGCTTTTAAGCTGAAACTCGAAATAAAATAAAATTTATTGCAGATCGTAAATGTATTAAAAAGAATTATTTTAACTATTTATATTACGCTGTTCATTAAAAAATGAATGTCTCACATTACTGCAAAATATTATTCTTTATGAAGTATCAAAGATGAAAAGTACGTAATTTATAATGAATGTAAAGTAAATACATATAAATATATCTTTATTTGCCAAGCAATAAAGAAGCTGTTCATAATATAACTATAAGGAAGACATCATTTTGATTGACCCTCAGTATCAAGAAATATTATAAATGATTAAGGTAACAGTAAACCTGGGAAGAAACATTTTTGAATTACCGTAGTTTGCCTACAAATGCGTATTTTGTGATCATACGGAGATTCAAAATTAGAAAAAGACACAAGAAAAGTTTTGTTAGTTTATATTTTTGTTGTCAAAAAGGTATTTTAAACGTATTGTATCGAACGTTTCGTACAAACCAGTTGATTTCATCAAGATCAACAAAGTCATCCAATGAGACTAAGAGGCTGAGATGCTCGCGCACCTACGAAAGAGAGAGACTGAACAAAGGAGGACGGAAATGGTGATCTAGTGTGAGTAACACGGCGCATGTTTAGCGGTAAAAAAAAATAAAATAGTCATTTCTAGCTTGACTGTGTTCGTTCGTAATACGATATGATATATGAGCAAAAATTGAAACTTTCCGCAAAACATATTAACTCAAAAGAAAATAAATATATTGATATATTGTAAATTGAATATAATGCAGAATATAATATAGGGAACAGCCTATTATCTAGATTATAGCCTATTACTTTGATAATATAGCCCTTACCTAGGAAGTTATTGTAGTTTGAGTTCTGAAAACTGAATTTTTTTTTATTAAAAGTCATTTTTAATTTTCCCTTTATTGCAATATAAAAATCCTTTTACTCAATGCAAAATCTCAAGAATTGTCTGTTTTATGTATAATTATTTAGAAAAATATATGTATAAAATTTCATATTCATTGATGCGTACAATTTTGAGATGTGTTTTCCAGTAATGAAAAATGGGGGCGAAACTCGTTTTTAGAACCTTTAAAGCAATAGAAGTTCATACTCTAGTAATATTAAAACAGCTTTAATTCAGTTTCTAAATAAGATAGAAACAAAATTCAAACAGAATTTTAGGGATAAATGATTGAACTTGAGATAAAACCAAAACAAAAAAAATCAATATTTTCACCAAAAAGTGTGTTTTAAAAGTGTGCTGTCACCGTAATGCCTCTACATTTCTGATTTCGATATACTCTGTTTTGCTCTAATTAAGAACCACAAGAACGAAAATAATTTAATAAACGTTACTTATACTTTTCATTTTCCATTGAAATGTTTTGAAGAGTAAACTAATGCAATTTGTGCGCTTAGAAGCATACTTTTAAGAAATTATACTAATGATGTTATGTAAGCAAAATAGTAAAATTTCCAGAAGTTTGAACCTTTTTTTAAGAAAAAGTAAAAACTGATTCCATTAATATAATGAATGTATGTGATATTGTTAACCTTTTTTTATGTCTTGTAATGGTAGTTCTTCAGTGATTGAATTAAGATCCATTTCTTGCAGATGAAATTGGAAAAGGGGGTACTTTATTGGTCAAAAATTAGAAAATAATCATCAGTCGTTACAGGACTACATAATCAATCTAAACTACATTGAGCTGGACAAACTACATGTTTTGGATAAAAAATTAAAGAGTTTAATTAGTTTTATTACTCTTATTCAAATTTTTTTTTAAAATTAAAGGTTATTATAATTTCAAGATGAATATTTTAAACCAATATTCGAAACGAAAATTGAATGTTTTTTGGTGGTTCTTCAGAATTCTCAAAGAAATTTCTTAATAATTATTAAAAAGAAGTGAAATCTAATTTGATGATCATAAATGTTCCTTAGATGAGGATAGAATGAGAAAAGTATGAATATAGATGAATTAGTTTCTTTCTTAAATAAAAATTAATAAATTTATTAAAGGAATTTTTGATTAAAAATGATATAACTAAATATTTTTAATTATATGATATAACAAAATTGAACACTTCGTAATGCTTAAATTTAGTAAGCTAAAACTAATTTAAAAATTAACTTTAAAAAGTTTTATAAAGAAATATATAATGTCATTTTATTAACTTAATTTTTTTAAAAAGTATGTATTTATTTTCCTTAGTAGTTACTTTAATTTTCGTACAAAGTTTCTATCATCAATATTTCTACTTTCAAAGGTCCTGGGAACGATTGTTTTAAGGACTGGGTTATTAAAAATAATTCATTCGATTTAAAAATTCTTTATTTTCATAAATAAAAAACGTAGAATGTTAAGTAATAGATCAAAGCAAAAGAAAATTATGAATTTTTTTTACAAGTGTTCGATATAACTTCCCTTACACTTATAATGTCAATATGATCTATAAATTCCTTATAAACACGTTGTAAAGTTCCAGTGATAATTGATTGTGCAGCAGTAGAAATCCATAGTTTAAGTGCAGAAAAATTTGAAGGCAATGGTGACGCATACATTTTATCTTTCACAAACTCTCAAAGACAGAAATTCCATGGGGAAATATCAGGTGGCTTAGGTGGCCAGCTGTGTAACATTAAGTTATCTGGTCTAATCTAAGTCTAATCAAGTTATCAGCGACCAATCTAACTGTGAGATAGCTCCGTGAAAGCTTTTGAAACAGTTTCAGATATATAGTTTTCCGAATAACACACGGGCTCATCTTTTATTCAGCTTTCAATTGAATTTGTGTATTACTTATCGTTTTGTGACATTTATTTAAGAAAATATAAAATTTAATCATTTTATTTCTAAAGTCAAAGGGGAAACGAAGGCAAAACATCTAATTTTCGCAATTGATGATAAATATTCTGTACAATACTTTAAAAATTTCTATTATATTTTAAGTCTAGTAATCTATTTTTAAATATCTTTACTGTCAAACTTATTTCAAGTTAAAACATGATTAAAATCAGAGAGAAATTATTCAATAAATTACAAAATCTATTTTAAATCCTGCAATTATTCTCCAAACATATTTACATAGTCAAATATTTAATTTAAATTTTAAATCGACATGTATAAGATGTTATATTTTTTTCCTCTTGATGAATTTACTATTATTTTAGTAAGGAAAGACATCCTAAAATATTTAATTTGAAGCAGACAAACTTTAAAAACAGAAATTTGTAATTTTCTTCAGTTATTGAAGATATCAATTTTTTTGATAAAGTTTAGGTAAAGTTGTTTTACATGTAATAGAATAAAGTGCTATTACTCCAATTTCAAAAAAAAAAAAAAAAAAAAAAAAAAAAATATTCGCTCCTGATGCTTTGGTCGTGTATATCTTTCTGATGTTTTTATTCCTTTGTTGTATAATTCACTAAAAAGAGCAATATCAGAAGAGTTGCCTGAGTTTGATTCCATCCTAAACTCACACAATGTATTTAAATAAAGTGAGACGACTCTGTTGAATTAGTACAAAACTTAATACATTAGGATAAGACTAATTTACAGAGTTTTACATAATTGCTTTACATTATTTGTTTCACATTCTAATGTCTTTAATGACATGACCCAATGCGTCTGTATTCCCAGAGAGCTCCCGCTCGAGTCCTGGCTTTAACATACATTCCAAAAAATATAAATAAAGCATAACTATCGCATTGGCCATCCCTTCAGTGGGATCCTAGTGTGCGGATGTGTGCTTTTGTGTGTTGTATCGGGCATCTTTAAAATCAAAACTGCATATTGGATACGTTAGAATAACTGTAGAGATTCATAATTACTACGATCCGAACAAAGTATTATTCGATACATAAGATTATCGAACATTACTACTTTCATATTATTCAAAAATTCATTAAAAATTATAAAAACTAATTCTTACACAATGTGATACAACATTTAATATTTCATAACTATTAACTATTTTTAAGGAATGTGGTGCATGTCTTTCATTAACTATCTATTTAATCTATTCTGTTAATTTGATACAAACACAAGCAGAACCGGGGGAATCTTAATTCCTTTACTGAGTTAGACATCACATTTTTTTTTTCACTTTTATTTAAAAATTTTCAATTAAATCACTTAAAATGATTAGAAACAAATCCAGTTTCATTAATTTCAGTTATTTAATGAAACAATTAGAAGAAGTATTCCTTTTTTCCTTTAAGACAAATTTTTTGCAATTAAAATAATTAAAATGATTTTGAAAATTATCTCAAAGAATTTCTTTCCTTAAAAAATGACATGAAAAAATACGATCTGAGCATTTTTAAAACCCTTTATTTTTTACATAAATTTCGAGAAACTATTGCAAAAATGGCTGTTGTTAAATTAAAATAAACATTGCTGTAATTAAAAAAATTAAGAGCAACTTACCAAATTGCATTGTACTCATTCACAATGAGTTCGCTAATTGAGCAGTTCTTACCCTTCATTTGTTCTTTCCGCATCGCAGTCAATTCATACATTACTCGTATTTGCGCGATTGATTCTTTGTGCTTCATGCTATGTTCATGTGTGAAAATCAGATTTTGCTTCATCAATGTTGAATTCATGTTGCTTATAAAAATTTTGATTTTAATATATATCGACTCTTTATGGTAAATAAAAACACATGCTGTATCGTCAATTCCCTCTGTGAATGCAGGGAAACAAGTAAATTGCTACCGCTTGGTTCATGGGTACTTCGTGCAACCTCCATCCAGTATTGAATTTTCAAAAACTGTAAAGGAGAGCATAGTTGTAATTCATCGTCGTCTGCAAAATCTTTATGGAACGTTACGTCTCTCAGGCACTTCAGTATTCCGATGGTGCAATGATTTGCAAGAAAGAACAAGCAAGAACCATCTACTGGCCTCGACCAGGTTGATCGCTTGTGGTCATCACCCAAGAAACAATTTCTGCTGCAGACAATCTGATGAGGCAAAATCGGTGAGTCTCTACGCACAAGATGATTGCACAGTTTGATTGCTGTATATCAGCAAAGGAACTGTTCGCCCTCTTCTCCATTAAAGTCGATGCAATCAGCTAGTGTACTACCATAAACAAACTAAAAACAGCCATCAAGAATCTTCGATGTTACTTGTTGTCCAAGTTTATTAATTGCATAATATCCTATAATTGAATTTGCTGCGAATTTCATTTGATTCTGATGATTCCTTCTGGTGTTG
>BMAW01083963.1:98259-111717 GCA_019974015.1 Nephila pilipes | reverse complement strand
CCTTGTAGTTGTAGATTGATTTGCTGTCGCATGACAACGCCCCTCTCCATGGTTACAAGATTCGAGGTGAATCTATTAAATAACTGAGACTGATGCTACATCATTCATTTGAAATTCTGTAATGTAAAATTGATACACTCGAGATGTTATTTAACCTTTATTTACAAATTTTATTCCACCTTTAATATTTTAATATTGTTAGGTAACTAAAACAAAATACTAGAAAGTTTATTATCTTACATTCATTTTCAATTTATGATTATTAATGTGAAATTAGTTTGCAATATAAAGTCTTACTTTTAATAAATAGATTCTACACAACAAAACATTATTCATAATATAAAATTATGTTATGAATTTCAACATATATATACATCATAATGAGGTATGCTATGATAACAAAACAGACGCTACTACAGAAGGAATACGCATGCTCCAAATGCTAGGCGACAGACCGCTATTTAACGTGAAGCCTCCCAGATTATAGGGCCTCTCGTACTTAAGCAAATCCGCAATACCCGTATCTATCGTTTGAATTAAAGTTATTTTCTTATATGATTATAGGAAAGATAAGTGAGCAACGAATTGTTCTGAAATCACATGAAACTCGGAAAATGCGAGCTGAAACTTATAATTTATTGAAATAAGTATATGACCATAAATGTTTATAGCGTGAACTGTTTTTCTGTGGTTTAAGTCAAGATGAGAGAAGACGCTGATGATTCATGTCAGCTCCACGACATAAATGGTAACTCTGATTTCGATCTGATCGTTGAATAAGTTTTGCGCGATTGGAGAGAGCAATTAAAATCCATCTTCGTCTGACGCTCGACGCCTGTATTAATTCATAAAACATATGTATAACCATGACTTTATTTAAATATTATTCTTTCTCTGTATATAATATTGCTATAGCGGTGGGTGCTTCAACACGAATGACAGAAGTTGTAAAGCGCTTTAACTAGCTCTGAGGGTGAATCTCGTTTAGTTTAGTTGATAAAACTTGCAAAACAACCGGACAAGTTTTTCTGGACCAACTAATCCAATCCTCAAATTCCTCTCCATCGCTTGAGGTCATATGATCTCCTTAGATGGCAGCCCTACAACTTGTTTCAGGTCCCAGAAGCTCTATCGACCACGCAGCCTAGAGATACTGGTTGTCTGTACCCCAACACAAAACACTTGCCTCGGTGTGTTTGAGCAAGCTGCTCATAAACACAACTTGTAAATGCGTAACTTTGTCAAAAGATCCGCCACCAGCTAGCAACATGCAACTGAACGAAGTACAATGAATATATATATATAGCAAAAAATATTTGAAATGCACTGCACATGGATCATGCATTTTAATGCAATTCATGTTTGGAGGAGCTCTTGTGAATCTACCAACCCTTCATTTGGGAAGTATTTAAGCTAATGCATATGAAGATGTACAACACTCTATTACTACTAATAAATACAGAACAGCTCCATTAATATGGATTAATACACAAAAAGAATCATAAGCTCCCTTATACAATACCGAATGCAACAAACGTTTGAGTTAAAGGGCCCCTGCTAATTGTTTTGTACTATCTAACCATCACTATGAAATGGCTAGTGTTAGTATTCAGCAAGAATTCTGTGGATGCATTATGATATGTGCAAATAAAAGTTGTTCAGGTAATTTAAGTATAAACACACCAGTAGGTTTTCAAATTTTTTTAAGATAAGACACAGTAGAGTGATTACAGTGCTGAAAGGTTAAATAGCCTTAACCTAACTAGACAATTAGTACAAAAAGTACAGCTTACTTATGAAAATTAAGTCCCCAATATTTACAAGTACACTAGTATACATGTAAAAATATACTTCGCAATAAGCACAAACTGTGTTCTATCATTTTTGTGCGAGTGACTAGAAATAACACAAATTACAAAATAAATTTCAATGGAGAAGTCTTTATGTTGGGAAAGAAGACTGCATGTTACATATATGAATTGCATAGAAAACATTGCGAAAGGTATATTTAGCCACATAATTTGAAATGCAACAATTTTCATCTTTATCACAATAAAATACTAGTCTGAGGAAAATGTGAAATTAACTAACAATAAAATTAATTTAGAAAATTTGATAATATTCAATCAAAATGCTGATATTGTGAAGAAAACATAAACAATAATATAATCGCATTTAATATACATGAAAAGAAAATGCATATTTAAAAATTGTATTCATACATAATCAACAAAATTTATTTTTAAAAGACTAGAGATATCCAAAGCTACATAGATTTGCCATTAGGCCTTTAAGTACATCAAATAAAATTCTTGAACACTTCCAAAATAATAAAGTGAAATAAAAATAATTGCATTTTAAATAAATATGAAACAATTAAGGTGAATTTCTTCTTATCACTAGATTTCTATCATTATCGCCCAAAAAGTCTAATGTAAATGTAAATGTCTTTGTGCTATAATATGCAGTTCTCCCATTCTGCCACATGACAAAGGCCAATATTTAATAAAAAGGGAGATGTTGGAAATATGTTTATGAAATCAATATACAAGAACTTTGAAGTCAAGTTGAACAATGAAATTCAATAAAATTGTCGCACATACTTAAGAATCAGCAACAAATGCCTCTATATTAAAATGTGTTAAGCTTTGTACAATATTTTAATCACTCTAAAAATAGTTCCAAAATACTACACACATTCTACTAATTCATTTATTTCTACAATGAGTGTAAAATAATGAACCATTTCATAGATAAAATATGCAACAATTATTTTTTATGTAAGGATACAAAAGAGAAATTAAATCATTTAATAAATGTAATAAAATACGTTAAACAAAGCACAAATTCATGAGTAATTATTTGCTATAATAGAAATAATGTTTACGACTTGAACATGGTATCCCTTCAGCATGAAATTGAATCGTGAAATCCCTGAAATTTTTTAATAAATTCGCATATTATAAGGCTAGATTTGCCCTTGTAGAAACTACAAAGTACGTATCAAAATATATAGAAGAAATATTCATAAAGACCTAGTTATATTCTCTCATTTCACATTTGGTATTCGATTAAGAGAATTATTTAAAACATTAATATTAAACATAAGAGTAAAACTCAGTGAAAATTATAGCTACACCACGTTGCTAATAGCACAAAAATAAGTTACTCTTTCTATTAATCAAAATTCTATGGTGATTTCTTTATCAGAGAATTCAAAGATGAATCATGCTGTTTCACTAAATGAAAATTGTTCATGCCTTAAAAAGTATAATTTATGAATATTTTAATTTATACTAAAATTTAGAAATGGAAAACACACATAAATTTTTTAGGCTAATCAAGAGTTTTATGCTATTTTTCTAAATTAACAAAAGGAAATTTCTTCACATGCATTTCATTTTAATTTTAAGGCAAGGTCCTTTTATCACAGTTTATTTTCAGTAACAACATATATATAATACATATCTGTTACCTGCTTTCACCACTGATGAACTCAATTTTTTTATTATATTGAAGTGAAACAAATATAAAAATTAAGTATCTTATTTTCTCATCGATTTATGTATTACCTGAAACCATATCTAAACTAGAATCAAGATATGACTGAAAATAAATAACATTATTCAGAATTTTATGACAACTGTGAGGTAACCATTTTTTTAGCGGCCGAAGGGGCTATTGCTTTAGTGGATCATTTTTGGAGTCTCAGATCACTTTTAAATTTTTTATCTTTTTCTTCAATTTTAATTACATTTATCTTAAATGTATTTAATTTAATAATTTATCGTTTGCTTTCATTTTAATTACATTTAGCTCAAATATATTCAATTTAATAATTAGCGTTTCCTTTAATTTTAATATAGGAAAAGTTTACTATTGTTCATTTTTCGATATTTCATCGTTTATTTTGATTCTTATATTTAATTGAGTAATTTTATAACAATTATAAAAAAGCTTACCTTGTTAACCTAAATCTATTCTTTGCAAAACTTTGCGTAGAACATTTTAAATTCTTAAATTTTTTTTCAACGTCTAAACAACAGTGAAATCTTGTTTGGCGCAGCATAGCCACACTTCGCTCTAGCTGGCATTAAACTTCATTTTAACTCACTCATTTTATTTATTTTTGATTTATTTTGCCTAAAACGTGGTTTTTAAGAAAATTTATAAAATAGTTCTCTCTTAAAATAATAACTATTCAATGTTAGGATATTTTTATGTAAACACCTTGGTATTAAATATAAAAGGAATCAAGTTGCCATGATATGGGTATCATTTTTATCATTATTATATTTTGAAAGCTGAAGATTTCTCCAAAATGAGACAATGTAAAAATAGAAAAATTCAAGAAAAGTACTACAAATTACTATTTTAACATTTACAAGGATATTTTATATTTCTTTTGTATGTTATGATTTCTCATGTTTTAGAAAAAATATATTTTTGAAGAATAAAAACTTATAAGTAGATACATATTTTGAAGTCAATTTTGAGAAACGGATGACCAAAGGGAATATGTTTCTAATCCGTTATTATTTCAAATTTTAAAATATCTATGCTAAAAGATTTCGCACAAATTAGGGTCTCAATTTTTCTTTAAGAACAAAACTGAATTGCTCGTACTTTTGAACCCAATGTGAAACTAAATTTATCTTCCATATATTTCTTACAATTTACTTTGTTCTAATTAAATAATTTTTTTTTTACTCAAACTATAAAAAAAATCTAAGCTAATCTTTCACAACATTCTCATAACAAGATAAAACAACTTTAGCGGTTTTTGAGAATCTAGAAAAATGGGACAAATGTAACTTCTTTTGTTGTAAAATTATTAATTATTGTAAAAGAAGAATTACTTTACACAACACAATTTATTTTGTTTAAAAGAGATTATTGTGCTTACACCATTAATATAATACATATAAAAAGAACTATAATGTAAGAATATTTGATTGTACGAGGAATAAAATAAACGAAGAAAAGCATTTTTTAAAAGAAAATGTTTCTAGTGTTATAAAGCTTGAAATAACATTCCAACTAACTATATTTCATAAAAATACCACTGACAGCGTATGTTTCTGCTACGATAAACATTCTAAGTATTTCATCTAATTTTATCCAGTAATAGTTACATAATTAAGCATTTCATTCCCTATCTTTAGCACTACTCAAACGATTAGAATTTATTTTTACACATCGGGGCATTTAATTGCCTTCCAGAAAATTAAATGAATAATCAACGAATAAAAGTGTAGAAACATTCCAATTCTCATTATTTATCCCCGAAATTATTAATGATAACCCATTAATTATCCTAAATACATGATTAGTAGTTCCTTTACAAGAACCTCATTTGAATAACATTTAGAATGGTATCTAATAAAACACATTTAGTAATTAAAAAGGATACTAATTATCTATGCTTCAAAAAATGTTGTACTTTTGCCACAAAGTATAACGAATAGTATTTTCTTGAATAATATATTTTTCTCATTATGTAACCTGAAAATCTCTAGAATTGTTACTGCTTCGATAATGAATTACTAGATATATTTTTTTTCTCTGATATATAACACTGCATTTAAAAGTTTTTTTTTTTTTTCTTATAAAAGCTGAGAAATTGATTTTATTATACCCATTGTTTCTGACAGATCACGGAAATGAAGAATACAATTCTAAAAGAATTTTTGTTGTCTGATAGCAAGCGCATTATGATCCAACGTGAGTTGTTCATCACGTGGTGTAACTCAAATATATTTCATTTAAGGGGACTTAGTACCTTTGCACCTTCAAAAATTTGATTTTTCAAATTTGTTTTTAAAAAATAGCTCTGAATATTAGGAGAATTTTAAAACAAACCGCGTCAAAATCCGACAATTATTACGCCCTGTGCAACAAAGGATGTAAATGTCCAACACGGCTTGTTCTATGTAATGCAATGTAAATAAACCTCTTTTTCTCAATTTGTTATTTTCACACTTTCCCGCAGGATTAAAAAAAATGTTTTGCATACAGAGCTTTAAAATTTTACACGAGTGTTGTACTTATAAATCTTTATTCTGTGAACCTCAATTTTGTAAATAAAATGATTAGATTTTATTTTATAACATGATACATGAAAAAAAAGTTACTAAATACAAACTTGATAACTTTTTTAATTTTTCAATTTTTTTAATGTAAGGTAAATTTAAAATTTGAAGTTTACAGAATAAGGTCATTATTTAGCTTTAATTTGGTATAAGAATTATGGTTCTACTGTACATCTTTCAAAAGTTATCTTGTGGGTAATGTAAGGTAAGCTAATTTATTTTTCAAATTTTTGTACGCATATTTCATGTTTTATAAGAAAATATATTAATTTAATAGCAAAACTTGACCCAATATTTCAAACTATGCACTTTATTACACAAACTGGCAAAGTTTATACTGAAAGGAGCAAAAATTGTTGTTTTATGAAAAATCGAAAAAAGTTTGTCAAAATGTTCTACTTTTGATTTCGTAAGGTACTAAGTCCCCTTAAAAAGTGTGAATTATCTCAGCTACTTTTTTCATTTAATACAAAGTTAATATTTTGTCTGCAAATCATTTTAACAATAATAGCGCAACAATCAATATATATATATATATATATATATTCATATTAACCAAGTAAAATTGTTTTAAACACAATTTTTATTTCTAAAACCATTGTTTTAAATATGTTTTTCTTATTGAATCAATATTTAAAGTAAACCTTCAATTTACTCAATTTAAAATTTCGAAATTTCCTTAATTCACTTTTCATTAATTATATACATTTTCAATCTAATTTATTCCTAACATTTTTTGTTGCTGGTTACTAAAAATAACTGAGACTCACTCATCTACACAGTATCACCTTATTCAGTTTGCAAAAGCAGGAATAAAATTAAAAGTTCCATACAAAAGTTTGCAAAGAACTAATTTAGCCACCCAAGGTGCTAAATTTTTAAAAAATTAATTACTCGCTTAAATATTAGAGTTAAAGTAAAAGATGAAACATTGAGATAGTTAATAATATAAGCTGCATGCAATTAAAATTGAAGTGATATATATATATATATATATATATATATATATATATATATATATATATATATATACATATAAATTGAATATTACCTAATCTACAAGTAATTAAAATTAAAGCAAACGATAAATTGTTATACTGAATATATTTTAACCTAAATATGCTTAAAATTAAAGTAAATGGTAAAAAGTGAAAAGAGTGATCTGGTACGCCAAAACGCCCCACCTAAAACAATAGCCCTCGAGTAGCTAATAAATATATTCCAAAAGAAGAAATAATCTCTTTGTCGACATTCTACACAAGAAGAAATAAAATAAATGTAACATTATTCTAACTCAACAAACATCGTCTATATCAGACACAAATGATTAAACATAAATAAAAATAATTTTAAAATAAAGATTGTCTCCATCATACAAAAATGTTTACACAAAATTCCATTCGTCGTTAAATGTATTATGGTAGAATTTTAATAACATTCTATTGCATTGATGATCAATAACTTTGTATTTCGCTCTGATTAAATTAGCCTATTTTCAAAATTTCCAAAAAAAAAAAAAAAAAAAAAAAATATTTTTTAATTATCAAAGTAGATGTGCACAGTACATAATTTAATAATATTATAAAAATATTTAAGTTAACATTTCCATAAAATCTGGCTATATTTTCATAACATTATTATAATTATACTCTTCGATTAATTTCTTTATTATTATTCAAGTTCCGAAAAATTAGTTAGTTACTTAATTTTTTTGTAATAATTCTATTTTTAAAAAATCCTTCGTATACTAAATTATATGTATAAACAACAAGAGAAAGAGAGTACTTAATGCATCAAAGGTTTTGGTAATACATGCAATTAAAATTTGTATTTATTTCAGTAATTTTCACGATTTCGAATTTCCTTTGTAAGTCTATACAGAATAAAATGATTTGTATATTTATTCACTTTTTACCTATTTAAATAGTTGAAATTTCGGTTATACTGTTGGTCTTTAAAATCTTCCATCTGGAATAGTTTCCCACATTTAAAACACTCTATAACGAAGAAAATATAAATTGAAACTACTTTATAAATTTTCTTACATGAGTAAGTCTTTGAATGTATACTTATGATTATTATATACTGTTCGTTGTATGCTTGATTTCATCTTTTTAATCCATGCCAAACATTAAAGATTTAACTTAAATAAAAATACGTTTCCCCCTTATATTGTAATTTAAAATGCATGTTTATAAGACTTAAAACTCGTTTCAAGGCACAATAATGAAAAAGAATTTTCATATATTAAAATGAGAGAAATATTTTGATGCATTAAAAATAAAACTGTATTAAAATACTTTAAGTGCTTTTGGATGCAGAAAAATATTCTACGAAATGTACATCTTAATGGAATTTTTCATATGCAACTCTAGACAAGTATGTGAAAAAACATCTTAGTATGTACTTTACTTGTATACACATAAGCTCTAGCACACGTTTTTATTGCTTTTCTTTGTACAGCAAGCGAGGATTTAATGTTAATATTGCAAGTGTTTATATGAAATCAAAATTAAAACGCATGTGTATGTGATTTTTTTTAAGGAAACGACAAAAAACGTTCTTATTTTAATTAGAAAAATGAGTGGAATGAATGCAGAGTTAAAGCATAAGCTAAAAAAAAAGAAGAAAAAACTACTTGAAATTGCATAAAATGAGAAATTAATTACACTAGAGTTCTGAAGCTGCTATATTCTTTTTATTTTCAGTATGAGAAGATTAATTTTAAACTTTCAGGCTCGCCTTTTGTTTCATAAAAATATAGTTTACATACTTAATACTTAACTATTATAACCAAAGTTTTCGTGCAATTATGTGCTCTATGTAATTTGTGGGAAAACTTAATCAAAAATAGTAATAAAAGATTTTCTGTTTCTTATTTAATGAGAAATCTGTCGATAATCAATATTTATTTAATTTAAAGATTTATTAATTAATTTAACTATGTAACAGTGTAATGCTCTAGGGCTGATACTTTCTTCCTTTACTAGTTTGTCACAAAATTATGCAGTCAACAAGAAGGAAAGTCGATTCTAATTATGATGTTGACAAATATACTATTCATTTTGTTGATTATTTAAAATTCAATAATAAATCTTGCTTTCTTTGTAGTTAAGATTCCTTAACGTGTTTGAAAAAACATTTAGAATATTAAATTCATTTAACACTTTCAAACTCTTTCGGGCTCGAGTGAGTAGACTAGCAATAATCAAGAGTTCGGTCTTTAAAACATCTTTTGACCTCTTATAGGATTCATCTGATTGCTTCTTAGATTAAGAACAACGAGATCATATTCTCACTTTGATTCACTATCATTATTACTAGTTATACCATTAGATAACTTCTGGTTCTCTAATTCGGCATTATTCATTTAATCGCTGTTTATAAATTTAAGTTCCCCATTCTGTTAACTATAATTCGTAATTTCAATCTAATTATCATAAGTCTCACTTCATTTTATTGGAAGGAATTCCATCTTAAACAATTCGAAAAGAGAAATCCCCAAGGTTAGTGAAAGACAAATTGCAATACGACCCAATGTCACAACAGGTACGAAGAAAAAGAATTCTTCTGGTAACCAAATAAACAAGGTTTTTTTATAAATCGAACATACTCTTAAGAATTTGAGTTCATTTTATAAAAGTAGTGAAGAGGTCAGTGCTTGTAACTAGTTAAATCAGAGTAATATATAATAGTTATTAAAACTATATCTTTATTTAGAACCTTAGTGAAATGGCAAGGAAGACACCTGAGCTGATACCTCAAATTTCCACACCATGCCATCGGGAGGAGGTAAAGCTCAAACATATTTAACGAGCATAAGTCTTTTTATATGGTGACTTTTCAGTGGTATCAGAACTTGAACCCACAATTCGACGGTAACAACACCATGATCATTACACGACTATGTCCCTCCAAAATTTTAGAAAACAACATTTAATTTATAAAGAACATTTGTTTATTACGAATAAACAAGTCTATGAATTTGAAACTTTATTTAGTATATAAACCAAGAGCTGCGGCACGAAAGTAATAACAATAACCGTGTACTTGAAGAGATCTGATGCTGTCATTACAGTGTTAAGTCTTAAAAATGCTAACAATAAAATTTAAAACACTGCTCCTTTTTTTTCAAAATTAGTTTTGAAGGCAATGTGTTTTTATATATTGCATTGAAATTAACTTTTCAAATAAGAAACCGGTAAAAATCGAGTTTTTTTTAAACATAGATTTTCTTTCAAACTTCACACTTTATATAACATAATTTTTTATATATTAAATTTTAAGAGCAAATGGCAACGTTGAGTCATATTGAATTTATTCAATATTTAGTTTTAATAATTTATTTTATTATTTGACGTTTATTAAACTTATCATCTAAAATAAATACGTGTAAAACTTTTTAGCTCCATTAAGCATTATGAAGTGAACGAATATTGACTGTATAAAAAGTAAAAGAATGCAAAATGCATTTAAAATTGTCGACACATTTTAAAACCAAACACATAATGTGAGTGGGCTACGTTGCATATATCCACTTGTAACCTTTTTTTATTGTTGCGATGGATTTGGCGACCATTTGGCTACATGACAAGAAACTTGGCGTAAAATTTAATTGGTGAAATAATTTGTTTTAATCAAATAATTTTATTAATAATAATTAAATTATCGTATTGTTATCCCAAGCAATCGTGTATAGAAAATTTCAGCTCAAATGAGCTCTTTGAAATGTGAGAAAAAGTTTTTAAAGTTTTGACCCAGATAAAGTTACAATGTGAGTTAAAGAAAACCTATTAAAAATACCCATATGAAACAGGAATGTTAATTTATCCAACTTCTTTTAATACTCCATTTAATTTATCTAACATTGGCTAAGTATAATAACATGGAGGGGGTGGCTTTAATATCCGTTACATTACTCTAATGTTAGAAATTTGACCTATGTCAAATGTTATTTTCTATTTATTTGTTCATGAGATATACCTTACATTTTCGGAATTGGTCAATTACCTCAATTACTAATTTTAGAAGGGATGAAACTATTTAATGATAGTTAATTTTAAATCTTAAAGAGCTTTCCCGTTTCATATTCATAGTGAACAGTCAACCAGACAAATAACAATAAGATAAACATTGAAAAAAAAGAAAAACAACGAAATGCTTTTTGTTATGTGACCTTGAGCGAATGGTTCAGAAAGACAATACTACGAGGAATGGTCACTACGCATTTTGAGGATTGGAAACTTTGATCCAAATCTTCCAGTTGTCTGGGAAACATCTCGAAGTAGTAGGAAATTCAAAAGCGTTTTTCAATAAAATGGAAATTCTGAATACAAAGTGAAATGGAATATCTTCTGTTGAGTTTGCAAATTTAACCTTTGCCTTGTATTATTTACTTTAGAATTGGATAACACTGTTCCACAAAACTGTTTGCTATGAACGCATAATATATGAGTATATTATAAAAAATATTTGATGATTTCAGCTGATATAAAATTATAAACGATAATACGGTTGAAAATTCTATGAAGATTTGTAAGCCATGTTTTAAATACAAAAAATTTATTCTAAAATAGAAATCACTCTTAAAAATTAAATCTCTAATCTACCCGCCATTTTGATTTCGTGGACGTAATGTTAATCCTATGGAGTTTCGACTTTAATTCTCACATATTTATTATTTGATCTATTTGAATGCAATAAAGTGCATTTGAAAGAGCAAAAAATAATGAATGCTTACTGGAGAATTACTTTTTTCCGCCGATTCTTAAATATATTTGAAAATATTCTTTAAAGACCAAAAAACTCAAAAACGAATAATTAAAATAAGAATAAAAATATTTTTAAAAATCTTAGGGGAAAAGTAATTCCCCAGAAGCATTGATTATTTTTTGCTTTTTTAAATACACTTTAGTGCATTCAAATAGATCGAATTGTAAAGATGTGTGAATTAAAGTCAAAATTCCATAGGATTAACATTACGTCCACGAAATCAAAATCGTGGTTAGATGGGAGCCTTAAGTAAAAAATGTTTCTTTATGGCAAGAAAACCTTTTTCAAATAACATAGTTTTTGTCTATCTATAGTATGACTTTTAAACTTGAGAAAAAGTTAAATAATATTTTTCAGATATATTTTAAACACTTTTACACAACAAATTTCCTGCTAGATATTTAACATTACATATTTCATACGAATTTCAAATTAATATTTTCAAGTTGTACCTCAAAAGCAACTAGACAATTATTATTTAAATCTTTCCATTTCTTTTCAATTAAATTTAAAAATAATCGAATGAAATTGAATGGAGTCTGCTAAAAGCAATCAGTACCTAAATAGCAATTAATAGCTCTTCGAACAGAATAATTTCATTCGTTTCCTTTAGCACGTACCAAGAAATATAGTCATTTTAACGAGGTAGCATGAGAATCTTTCTTTTCCATTTATAATAAGGAGACACGAAGCACTGAAATGCAACAGACCTCTTGATAAGCAACTAAATATCTAATTTTAAACAATGAGCGCTCGTCCACATCTATGCGCAACTTCCATCATTACTCATTCGCTGATGCGATGTCAAACAATATTAGCTTGATTTATAATGTTTCAAAATGTCTCATAAAGCGTGAAAGAAATATGATGTCTTCCAAATTACTACAATGCACTGGAAAAGGTTACAGTAGGGTTAAGCATTAAAATCTATCTCGGGCATCGGAAGAGGATTTGCCATTCATTATCACCAGCAACTATGACTCCAGAGATTGCAAGAGACCTCCCTAACTACGATAAAACTGATGCTCTATTCGTCGTACTCCATAAATGCTTCTAGTGATATATAAATGAATTAATTCTTTAGAAGAAGTTAAACCAATCCGGTATGATGAATTTGCCATTCTCAGCCTTAATTGGTTATTGCTAATCTACAAACTGATGTAAAACTGTAATACAAACTGATTTTATAAACAATTTCAAATTAATTCGTATGTTAAGTGTGTAATTAATGCAATTAATTATTTAAATTTTTTTTCTTACGTGTCACAAATTAGAAGATAATAGTTCAACACGTTATCGAAGTCATATTTTACTTAAACTCTCATTTACTTAACTGTAAACTTAAACGTAACAAAACTCTTAGCTTAAATTAATTTAACTATTACATCTAACTTAATCTAAATATTAACTTACACTTAACATAAAATCTTACACTTAAGTAACTTACACTTAAGTAAAGAATTAGTTCTTAAACTTAATTCTTAACTTAAATTTAACTTAGTTCTTAACTTAAACATAACTTAGTTCTTAACATAAACTTAACTTGTCTTAATTTAATCTTAAATCTTAACTTAAACTTAACTTGTCTTAATTT
>BMAW01083963.1:64318-98249 GCA_019974015.1 Nephila pilipes | reverse complement strand
ATCTTAAATCTTAACTTAAACTTAACTTGTCTTAATTTAATCTTAAATCTTAACTTAAACTTATTTATTAACTTAAACTAAGTTTAATTATTAAATTAAACTAAACTTATAACAATTAACTTAAACCTAACTCTTAAATTTTTTTTTGTTAAACTCTGTTGATTTTATGGAACATAAAATCAACATTCACTGGTCTATCTCTGATGAAGCACGACGGCTACAAATAATGTACATTATATATCACTACTGGTACACATCGTCACGTAGGTGTTAAAAATAGCAAAAGATTTCCTGTCTATTTATTTCGGAAAGCATTTTAAAGTCTTTGTTTACTTCATAAAAATTAATTACTTTCTCAAATACTTTTAATATTATTTTGTCATTTAAAAAATTATACATCCCTTATAGTTATACACCTAGAAAAATACGTATGTTGTTTAACTAATTTCTCATTGAATTACTTATTTATCATAAGATATAAATTCAATGAGTTTGTGTACGAAAGATATATGAAAATTTATTTTTAATTCACTTACTCGCGAATGAAAAATTGCAGTCACAAAAGATTATATTCCACTTACGTCACACTAATGCCATTCTTCTATATTATTTTTATTTATTTCTTTTTTTCCTATACGTGTTAAGAAAATAAATATAAGTGTAATCTTGTAGAGTTTGGACATTTTTCTCTATGCTTTATATTCCTTTTGTGTAATTCTCTCCATCATAAAATCTTGGATATTCTCCATGAATTTTTAATTAAATGCCTTATGAAACCTGTAAATATGTTTTAAATTCAATTTCTTTGTAAAGTTACACTCATGTTTTACATTTTTATTGTTTAACTATATATCTAGCTTTGTCTGATAAAAAGAAGATATCTTCAAGTTGTTTCGTCTTTGAATATGAATATTGGAAAGAAACAACCATTTTGAGATTTAACTGAAATTTCTCAAAGTCGCACAGACAGCTAATAAATAAACTGAAGTGCTTTGAACTTTAGATACAATATTTACATTTTATGATAAATTTCACAGATATTACATCCTAATTTTTCATCACTTTTAAGAAAATTTTAGTCAGGAGTTAAAAGCTAAGTAATATGTTTAATGAAATAAAATGTCTTTCTGTTTTATGAATAAAACAAAAGCTTATCTAAAGTAAATTTTAATTTCTACTTTTTACACCATCACATCATTTCTTAAAAATATCTCATTTTTTTTTCATTAATATTTTAAGTTGCAATGTGTAATTGAAGAATGTTATACTAAATATAAGTGTGTCTGATAATTACTGTACATCCTTACATTACATCCTATATAAATTTCAATTTACTTCTATATCCTTACATTTTTCGAATAATATAAATTCTGATTAAAAAAATATTCATGTTTATTCATTCATGTTTTCCAGAGTCCACGTATACACCACAAATTGAAGTGAGGTTTATATAATGCTTAATTAGTCAAGGGCACTAGCACACTGATTTTTATACAAAATAGTATTATTTTCATTATTGAAAATTTGATTTGATTAGTTTTCTACACATTTAAAATTTGAACGCGCTCGTGATGAAAATGCTGTAATCAGTTAATATGTTTTTTTAAAAGTAATTGAATATAAATTTTGCACCAAGATTTTAATTTAATTTGTAATCTTTTGAGTAATTTAATTCAATTTATTTATTGCTCAATCCCGATTTAAATGATAATTACGTTAATTAGATGTTTTCGAAGAGAAAATTACTAAACATTTAAACTTTTATTTCTTCCTAAACGTGCCTTTAATTTCTGTTTTTACTTTTCGAATGATTTACTTTGATAAATTTATATAAATTTTATGAATTTTTTCCATGTAATTCATTTTAAAGCAAATTTTAATCTATTTTGTGGGAATTGTGGTTTGAGATATTGAACTTATTTTCCACAAAAATAGCTGACTTTATAGTGTTTAGACATAATGTTTCAAATTATTCCATATTGTTTGATAACTTTCGCCTGTATTTTCCGATATAGTATAATCAAATTCATGGTGTTCAATGTTCACGGAATATCAGTGAATGTAATTTGTATACTTCCCCCCTAGAAAATTTAAATAAACATAACAACTAAGAATCATTAATTCAGAATTTTGGTTTCTGTTACTAAATAACATTTAAATTAAACACACATATACATTTGAAGTAAAATATAAATAAGTTTCTGCTTATTGTTACACAGAAAATTTTGGTATTAAATGTATTCATCGGAATATAAGCAATAGATTTACTTTAGATACCTTGCATACAAATTAAGATTTCAGTATTTCTTATGAATTCATAAACAAAATACAGTAGTGAATATATCTGCACAATATTGAATATGTACTTCTTTGTGATTTAGTTTTCAATGAAAAAGTTAATTTCTTATTTATTCTAGCTTTGTGAATAAAATTTTATATTCAATGTTATTAGTCAATATACTGAGAAACAAAATTGAATAAATAACTGCAATAATAAAAGTTGTTCTTTCTAACATTGAACGAGTTCTCAAGTTTCCATTAAGTAGCTCCTTAATTTACATAACAAAACATTCAAAATTTATCTTGGTTGCAACATTGTTGCTAAAGGTGACGTAAAATTCCTGTTTGACTATAAATGGCGTTCGAATTTGCATATATTTCCATATTTTCCAGAAAATGCTTCAGTATCCCAGAAAAACCGTTCTCATTTGTTAATAAAGAGTAATACTGCAATAAATTTAAATTTTAATTTCAGTTAAATTGTTTATGATTTTATTGAAAAATATTTCATTTTAGAGATATAAAAATAATGTTTACAGAAAACACAATATCTGCTGTATAGTCATGATATTGATTTAATCAATTTTCTTCATAAATAATACCCAAAAAAGTTATTTTACTTTAGTTAAGGTTAATGTTATACCTAATAAAATGCTTGAACTGGAAAATATTTATTATGCTCTAAATTACACTCATGGACAAAAAAATTAGTGCACCAAGAAATAATTGCAGGATCGTAAAGAAACTTGGCATGAAGGTACATTTTGGAGAGATATGCAAATGATTAGAAATGCAGCTTAATTGCGCATTACGTATAGCCGGTAGAGGGCGTATAACGTCGTTTTCCGTGGAGTATAAAACAGGTAATCAAAACTTGTTTGACAGTGCTGAATCACTTACAAAAGAAGAGCTGAGGTAGACATGCCATTACGCTGTTTTCGAAGACAATATAAACAGCGGTCGTCATTTCAGAGGGGGAGAATCATCGGCATGATGGAAGCTGGGTTGTAAGCTAGGTGAGTAGCTCGTCAATTAGGCCGCTCTGATTGTACTGTGAGGAGATGTTGAGACCAGTGGATCCGATAGATGTCATTTACATGAAGACCAGGCTAAGGATGCCCTCGACAGACCAGTCGTCGAGAAGACCGACACATCGTAAGAAATGCACGCGTACAGCCAACTGCTTCATCGGCCGCCATCCAGGCACAGGTAGCGCCTTCACTAGGGCCCCCTGTGTCTTCTAGAACCATACGAAGGCCCTTGGCTGAAGGACACTTGGGATCGAGGCGCCCATTACGTGAGCTGCCCTTGACGCCCACCCATCGACGAATCCGTTTGGAGTGGTAACGCGCACGAGGTAATTGGACTGGAGCGGAATGGAACCTGGTCGTCTTTAGCGATGAATCCAGTTTCAATCTCAGCAGTGAGGACAATCGTGTTCGTGTGAGGAGAACGCCTCAATCCTGCCTTTGCTTTATAGCGATACACCGCTCCAACTGTTGGTGTGATGATATGGGGTTCCATTGCCTACAATACACAATAACCCCATTATTGATCCGTGGCACCATGACATCCTGCAACGGCTCCCAGAAGCCATTTTTCAAAAAGACAATGCTCGGCTTCACACGACAAGGATGTCACAAGATTATCTTCTCACTGTTAATACCCTTCCTTGGCCTGCCCGATCCCCAGATTTGTCTCCCATCGGGCATATCTGGGATCATTTAGGACGGCGAGTTGGGCATCCCACGAGTATGATCGAACTAGGGGCAAGTTTACAGCAAATATGAAACGAAATGTCTCAAGACATCATACCTAACTTCAGTGCCTCACTGCCCGATCGTATCGCATCGTGCATTCGTGCTACAGGGGGTTCAACAGGGTATTAAATCCTCCATTCTTTTGTCTTTTTCTCTGAAATAAGTGATCCTTTTTCTTTGATTTTCTAATCATTTACTTATATCAAAGTAGTCATTACGTAAGAAAAATTTCATTTCATTTTGACGACTTCTTCTTGGTGCGCTAATTTTTTTGTCCATGAGTGTATAATTATACACCCTACCCACGAAAATACTCAGAATCCTTTATATTCATGAAATTAAAAAAATATAATTTACACCATACCTTACATTAATCAGGATCTATCAAGTGCGATGTGACATTATTTAAATATATCAAAATTGATTATATCAGATTTAAGGAACTCGAACAGTTAAACACATCGTTGATTTAATTTTGGAGAAGACTGAGAATTTCAATAGCAACCCTTCAACAAGTTGCTATAAAAATCTATAAAACAGAAATCAAACAAATTTCAAAATCCTTGAATTCATTTTGTTTAATGCTTTATAATCACGCACGAGCTAAAAAGAGAGGATGTATTGAGAGAGAAATATCTATTTAAGACAGGGAGAATTTTCCTACCTTCTAGCTTACTTTAAAATCTTGAAAGCGGATTTATGATTTCTTGAGAATAATAAAAATACATCAAACACCCTATACTTCATGTAAGCTGAAATCTATCTATTTCGGTGTGATATAACACAGAAATGCCCCATTATGACCATCTGACAGATTTATGCAAATGAAATATTTCGTCTAAGTGTTGCTGAGTTCCTGAGACAGTAGTTATAGGTGGAGAGATTACGAATTGTAAATGAGGGAAAAGGTGATTCCATGTATTTTGCAAGTGGGATTGTAATAAGACCTCGGATGCATGGAGAAACTCTTGTTGAAATCGCCATATTTTCGAAAGGTTCAGGATCAGCTGAACTAAAAATGTATCAAGACTGGAATGTCAGGCAAGAATTGGGACAATGGACAATTTACGGTCGTTACCGAGTGGTGAATAAAGTTAAACGGAGAATCTTAAGAATTGTGAAAGTAAACAGAAAGCTAACAGAACAGCTAATTGCAGCAAATCTTAATCAAGGATCTACTCAAAGTATCTCTGAACTCATGTCTCGCCGTATAATGCATCGTATGGATTAAAGAAATCAGAGGACAGTATTAACTTCATTGTTGTCTACAGCAAACGAGATAAAATACATATTATATTCTCTTTGCATATATGGATTGGACGGTGGACAATTGGAGAAAAATAATGCGGTTCCATGAGTCCTGTTCTAAGCTACATCATGCAGGTAGGAGAAATAGATTTTGGGGAAAGCAGCACGAATGCATGGATCATATATTGCTGCAACACTTCACCCTGGTGGAGGTAATGTATTGTTTGGGAGATTATATACCTGGCAGTTTGAGTTTTTTTTTATTTCACTTGCTTGAATACCTAAATAAGGCATTACACCTGAACATCATTGCTGTTCAAGTATATCTTTTAATACGGGTGACTTATTTTAGTGGTAATTGGTACTTTCAACTAGATAATGCATCCTACCATAATGCTGTCATTTACAGAATTGGTTTGAGGAACATGACGGAAATTTTAATTTGATGAGTTGTTCATTCGATCACTCAGTTTTTATATTTATTAATCCTGTATAGCATTTGGGGAATAAAGGTGATACAACAATTTAATATCACAGTAATGAAAAGTGTTATTCTTCAAGAATTGTTACAGATTTTGCAAACGAACCTATTAATATCTCTCGAAGGGTCTACCTTAGAAGAATCAAGACTGCGTTAAAGGAAAAAGATAACCCAACGAGATACTAGCCAATCAGTATATTTTGAAAAAGCTGAACGTGATAGTTTCAGAGGCGAGGAATTCAATTACGGATAGGACAAAATTTTAATTTGCAATCCTGAAACAAGTTGCGACAATAAAGATGATTCAAAGATAGAAGTCACGAATTTTCAAAATCCTTTAATCCTTCATTTAATTTAATCATGTCCGCGCATAAGATTTAGAAAAATCACGTCTGGAGAAAATAAGCAATGAAGGAATAATTGCTCCATTTTCACAACTCAAAAATCTTAAAAGCTTACTTTAAAATCTTCGAAGCAGATTTAAGGTTTCTCGAGGAAATTTTATTGGTTAAATATGACTGGTCAAATGTAAAACATTTAGCACAGAAGGGATTAAAGTTTTAAGCATTAACTCAATTTCCGGCAGCACCTAATGAAGCGATTTAAGATTTGTTCGTTAGAAAACGAATAGTGGCTGCACTTTAATAATACCATTTTAAATATGCTGAAATAGAAAAGTTGCCGTTGATTTTAGAAAAAGGATTTAGCAATAGTGAGATTTGTGCATTCCAGAAGATTAAATGTATCTTTCTTTCGTAATTTTTTTGCAGAAAATTTATTTTTACCAAAGTTGTAAATGTAAGAGAAAAAAATTAAATTTCTTACTGTATTTCTTTGGAGTAGAAATTAAGTTCTGATTACTGTGAGATTTAAATTAGTAACATTTTAAATTAGTTTTAATTAAAAGTAGTGGATATAAATGAACCGGAATCCATAAGACATAAATAAATTTAGACTGTAATCTTTTAAGAATCAAGTAAAAAAAAATTAGGATTAATGATTTTCTAGGAAAAAATTAGAGAATTGTTAACGGAGCTTTCGATTTTAAAGTATTTTTATATGGAATGAAATTGTTATGGTTACAATGAATTAAATTTGGCTAAATATTTTATCATGATACAAAAAGGAAAATTTTGTTAAAATATTGGTTAAATGTTATCATTTTTAAATAAAATGTAATATATTGTATGTATGTAAAAAAGAACAAAAATATATTTCGTTTTCTCTTATTATGCTTTAATGGAATAAGACTTTAAAATGCTTTAATTTACTTTTGAAGCTTGATAGTGAAAGAAAACGAGTTTTTAATATGTTTTTGAAGGTTACTAGAATAATATATTAAATTAGAATTATATATATATATATATATATATATATATATATATATATATATATATATACATAATATACATACATATGTTGCAAGTCACCTTTGGGGAGGATTCGTTATCAGAAGGTAATCAAATATCACACAAAAAGATTTGATTTTAAGCATTCTAATAGCAACAGTTTATAAAAAACATTTAAAAGAAGTTAAATAGAAGAAAAATATAAGTTGATGACCTGACAACTAGTTAACAAAAGAAAAAAGAAGAAAGTCCTTAATTGAAAAGAGAACCCGGCAATCTCTCTCCTGGAGATTGCTCGGTTCTCCCTTCAATTCAGGTTCCAGTCTCTCTCCTGGGTTCCTTTCCAGATCTACCTTGAATAGTGGTTAGCAGAAGGAATTAAGTTCACTTCCTCTGGCTTTGAACAAATTGGCTGACTCGTTCTCACAGTGGGAGAGTGATGACGGGCTTGAACGTTGACCATTTATATATATATATATATGTATGTATGTATGTATAAATTAAACCACACATAAAATAGACAAGTTTAATAACATTAAAAAATTCTTCAACAACTGTTTAGATCATGATTATCCAATAAATTTCTTAAATACTTATATACATTACAAATATATCAAACATCTTTGGGAATCGTGATCCAGTTTCAAATCCACCACACAACAATAGGTCCACAAAGTCGGCTTGTTAGTGGTCTAGCCGTGAAGAATTTATTTATTTATTTACATTTACACAGCTTACATTTTTACTCACTCTCTGGACCATTATACTCCTTTACCATACAACTTATTACCAACCAATTGTTTTCATCCCTTTACATTTTATTACCAATCAAACAATGATTTAAATCTTTTTTCTATTTATATGGTGATGACGTGTTACATTTTTTTCATTTTGAGTATGTGATATACATCTTGAAGCTTAAAAAGAATTCCGTCTTACTACTCACATATTTGAATCTTCATTTCTTTGAATTTTTGTAAGTAATTTTTATATTTTGATTTGTTGATAATTTTTAGAATTATAGGTTTTATTTTTGTAGATTTTATCGCTAAATTTTTTTGCATCTTTTAATCATTGAACTCTTTTGTAATTTGGATTTCCCAATTCAGCCTACCAAGAATTATAGATTTTATTTTTGTAGATTTTATCGCTGAATTTTTTTGCATCTTTTAATCATTGAACTCTTTTGTTATTTGGATTTCCTAATTCAGCCTACCAAGTCGCAAAGGGGGAAGGTTGGTACCATTAAACTAGTTTAACCCCGCTTATTTGGTCCTCAGTCCGATATTGCTTTTTGACTTGCTGGGTTCCATATTTTCATTTATTTTTTCTTTCATTTTTACATTTCTTTCTGGATTTTTGCCTTTTTAAATATTTTAAACTATTCTTTCATAAATTTTCAGTATATATATATATATATATATTATAATGGTTTCCTAAGCCTAATTCTCTTTGACTGTCCTTAAAGACAATCCTAAGTCTTTTTTTTTTTTTTGTTTGGAAACCTCCACTTGTAACTTATGTACATCAACTTCACTGCATAAGCTAAAATATAATGAATACAATAAATGGATAGATATTGATAGTTAGAGGGATAGAGGGGTTTTAGAGAGAAGGATCAGAATGTTACATCGCCAATAAGAATAAAGATATAAGATTCGAAGATAGTATGCATTAAAAATCAGTTCAAGTAAAATGAAACTCATTCGGTACCAAGTTAGGTTACTGGCTCTAACTCGATTAATTAGTGGCAGCTAAGTAATTTTTTTGGTAGTATTAATCCAAAGGCTCGGTGAGTGTAGCGATAGAATCCACAGACGTGATAATAAAGATATGGTGTTTTGATTATTCGAAGATTCGAATAAACGGAAGATATATTTGATTCGATAGGATGGTGTATTTTAACTCTGTAGCCCCTTAATGATATTTTTTCTTTCCCATGGGTTTATTGTCTTTGGTAAACATGTTTACCTTACCACAGAAATACCCTAACGTTTCTTCTCTATTTTTGCGCCTCCTTATTGTCAGTCTTTTATAAAATTTTATTCCTATTTTACAGACGTCTAGACGACAGTTAAACCTGTTTGACCCAACATGGCCACATTTGACTTGTGTGCCATTGAACTTCAACATCACTCACACTTTCTCATTTATTATCTAGCTATCTGTTCATTTGACAGCAAAAAGACTGAACATTTAACAAGCGATAGACCAGACAGTAGATAGAAATACAACCGAGACGTCACAAAATTTACTTAGAGTTGAATCATTAATTGTAATTCGTAACGAAATTCACATCGTTATTCATTACATTACATAGATCACTGCGGAAATAAATAAAATTTATACTACGGAATGAAAATTTTATATGGTTTGTGATAAAAAAGTGTGTATAAGAAAAAAAAAAACGAGCAAGAATGAAAAGGTGGAATAAAACCTAGTCCCAATAAAGTTCGAGAAATATAGAAATCCTTTACCGGCGAAAATTTAAACTTTTCATTGATTTTCAAAGTTTGAGTGAGTCACCAAAATTTCTCTTTGCGTGTAGCAATGCTTTGAATGCGATTCGATGTAAATCCTTATGAAAAATTGAAAGGTTCAAGATATGCTGTGAATTTTTTTAAACCAATTTCATTCTTTTTATTGACTTTAAGAGTTTATGGGAGTCTGGATGTACTTTTGAGTCTAGTCATTCTTTTAAACTACTATTTACTAGTGTTTTTGAAAATTTGGTGCTTACAAAGCGTGCTGTGAAAGACTTTGATGGAATTTATGAATTTTGAATTCTTTTAGTGTATAACAGTTGTGCTTTTCCATTTTTACTTCTGAAACATAGAACAATCAAACCTTTAGAAATCTCAATTAGGATTAACATAATATTTTTAAAAAAATAATAAATGAAAAACAAAAACAAAAATCATTGATGCTTGGGGATAAGTTTTTGAAACGTTTATTTTTATCGCTATGTATTAAAGTATCAAATCCTATTAGGGACTGGAAAAATATTTGAATTCATTTATTTTATTAAAAATATTTTTTAAAGTTTTTTGATTTTATTCAAATAATATTATTTCGAAAAACATGTATAGATGAATCGCAAATAATATAACGCAAGGTTAAAAAGTATTCTCTCTCTGACCATAACTTTTAATTTTTTACTAAATTTTCACAATTCTTGTTGCGCCTGAATGCTGCATGTGTCCTCTTCGTAATATAATATCCACAGTTTGACATAATCTCTGTTCTATGTTTTTGCTCCAAATAGTGACTAGTCGAGGAAACTCGTCGGAGAAAATCCCAGTTGTTCTTGTGGACACCAGAATTTAATGGCAGTTAACACCTGATCGTGAGAATTAAAATGACGTTTTCAAGGTTGTCTTTCATGTTTGGAAGAAGATTAAAGTCTCGAAATCAATTATGTCTTATTGTTTCAGTCTCACCTCTTCAAGGTCAAAAACTTCTTTAGCTTTCAGCGCATCATTGATACCTAAGAACAAAGACAACAAATTTATTACTCTCCAATAAAATAAGCATTTTTACATTAGGGTAGCAAATGAAGCAAATAAAAACGTTATAGATATGAAGACATTGCTTTTCAATCATTTTCCTTGTATTATTATTTTTGTAATTACCCAAGCACAGAAGTACCAAATGGATTCCTTTTCTTGTGTTATTCTCTACGAAGCACATGACAGTTCATGCGTTAACTCTGAGCCAGTAAATTAGGAATTCTAAAGGTTTTTTCATGTTTTCTATATATTTACTACAATAAAAGTTTATTTATAACAGAAAGCCTTCAATTTTATTGAAATTTTTTTTGATTTGACATATTATTTAAAAAATATATTGAAGTTATTTGTGCTAAGATTACATTATTACTATTTTTCAGTTTTACGAGTGGCAACTGTAAAGATTGCGAATTATTTAAAATTTGTAAATGGCAAAAAAATGTTTTTCTTTTGGAACGTTTGATGTTTGCAAATGGAACACTCAAGAAACAACATTTAGGATACATGTTTTCAAGCGGATAACAACCTTTGTTTTACTATGTATTCCATAAAAAATAAACAATACTTCAATACAATTTGAGATCTTTTTTATTTCTTTAGTATTTTGATCACATTTTTGAACAACTTTGTACTTGAGGCAAAAAAAAATTACATGGTTATAAAATAAGTAAGTTTTAATCAAAGATACTTCACTTCGTAAAAAAATGGGAATACATTGCATAGGTCCAATTAATTACTCTCTATCATTTTGAAAGCTTGAAAAATCTGGCGAATTATTTTGGAATTAGTTAACAAGCAAATGCTTTAATCGTTTTAGTAGTGTTCTAATTTTTAGACTGTCATGGTAAAATTCTTACGAATTTATTCTTTTAAAAAACGACAATTTCTTGTGCATGTGAAATTTTATATCTGGATCTAACCATGGATTTGGAATTCACATACATCTACAGTCGTGTCTGGAAAAACAAGACGAATTATCCGAATAAAGCATATTTATTTCTGTTGAATGACAGAGAGGTTCCTTTAGATCCAGCATACACATTTGAAGAGATCAGAGTCACAGTTTCTGTCATTGTGGCAAAAGTGAAAGAGAGAAAAATTTACCTATGCTTAGAATTCATATGCAGGGATTTCTTTAGATCATATGCGTTGGAATTTTCAGGGACTTTAGCTGCAGACATAGTCCAGTAGGAATTATCCCTCTGGTGTGAATCCGTGGAATGACATTTCTATATATATATATACGTCATTAATGAACTCATGTTACTTTGGTTAAAAAACGCAGTTTGACTTGAAATGGCCGATAGAAAAATATATTCCATTCAATAAGTCCAACATTATCCTTATGCATTGATTTAATTAACATATTCAATATTAATAGTTTAATTTAAATGAATTATTCAAGTTCTTTATTTTGTAATGTTTCATTACATATATTGTTTTACTTGGCTCTAACACATTTGTGAAAATGTCGGTCTTTTGACAAGAATTATGTGATTAATTATTGTTCTAAGATGTATAGTATTAAATTAAATCAGTTTAAATCAGTACAGCTAGAAATTCTTACAAATGAAAAGATGACTTAAATTCCGAATAATTATTATAAAAATTGGTTACTTTTCATTGAAAAAGGAATTGAAATAGAAAAATTAATACTTGAAATCAAAAATGCAATGTAGGATTCAAGCGAAATGAAAATTAAAATTGAATCAATACAAGAATATTTAGAAAGAATGCTTAATGTCAAATATAAAATCCGAACATTTTTTGAAAAACTTAATATATCCGTTCATTCTAAGCAACTGAAGTCAAAGCCTGAAAATAAGGTGCATTCAAAATCCAATGCGCAATAAAACTACCTAAATTCTTTTATTCCAATTTAAATTGCAATATTAATAATTGTCTAGGTTAGCAACAAATTTTTAATTCAACGATGTATGATGATTCAGATTTAACTTTCTGATAAGTCTGAATTTCTTTATCGCTTAAAATTACAATATTTACAAGCTTTTGAAGGTGCTACTCCATTGATAAAAGGCTTTTCAGCACCTGTTGATTCGAATTATTCTTTAGAGAGTAGATTTTGATTAGTCGTTATTATAGCAAAAACAAGGACTCTTTTCCTCTTTACTTTCCAGTCTGAAAGTCCAGGTAGCTGAACAGTCTTGGAATTGAACTCGTGTCCAGAGTTGTTTCCATCGGTCGGGGGCTCATGTCCTGATATCACTTCAAGAACAGAATGTAGAAGATCTGAAGCACATCAAGGCTCTAAGTTCGAACTTTGAAAGAGAATCAAAACACTCGGGATTCAAATTTCTAACGATGGTGTGGTGTGGAAGTTAGGAGAACGGAATGTCAACTCAGATGGCGTCGTTATCATATGAGAGGTAGTCAAAATTACAAGATTCGTTGCCATAAGCCCTCGTCTTGCGTCCCAGTACTACGTTCATAAGCAAACCTTTTGGCACTACGCCAATAAAGACGCTAACCTCAAAAGCTCTTTATGACGTTCGTGATATTTACAACGAATCAATTCGCAGTTTAAACACAAGATTTTAAATGTGTTTGGATACAAGCTGTCCTATTATAATATAATTATCCTATATTATAGTATAACGCTTTATTATAACATAGCGGGCCGCGATAGCCTAGTTTATTCTTGGCCCGCGGTTTTCGTTCAGTCCCTGGTTTGATCCTTGGCTGCCAAAGACCCGCCGTGTAGTTGGGGCTGATGCACGTTAAGTCTGTTCGGGGCCCAAAGTCCTCCCGTTTGTGTGATGTGGATGTTAGGAGAGAGGGGGCAGCTCAGGTGTCGTCCTCGCCACAGGCCCAAGGTTCAAAATTACGAGTTCCGTTGGCAATAGCCCTCGTGTTGCTTCTAGTGCGACGTTAATAAAAACTAAACTTAATATAACATAACTATAGCACTGTTGCAAAAGATATGTAGTGTTTTGAAGAAGGACTTTATGTAATTATAATCATGCATTATTTCACTGCAGCAAATTTGAGAGTGTGTCATTGAAAAGAGTGGTGAAAGAAAGAAATTGTATTTTAATTTGGCTGAGGACTAAGATCCTGCCACTACAAGATATAAAATCTCATTCTATTGCAAAAACTGTTCTAAAACACCACCGTACATTATTGTACGATCATCATTCGAAATCAAAACTGCCTCAGGATGGTAATTCTTCTGCACAATTTAATAATATTACAAATAATGCTGGTAATTCTATGTCGCAGTCAAAAGAATGTACTCGTAGGGTTTCTCAATTTTAAATAACCGATTCTTGTCGTGTTCTACTTTCTACAACATTAGTCAAAATACTGAATTGCTGAGGGAAGTGGTGTGAGTCAAGGGTATTTATTAAACATCGCTTCTCAAATATCCATGAAAACTGCTGCAAAATATTGCAACAATCTTAGATTTAAGACAGTTACTGCTAGCCGTATTATTATAGACCCAGGAAATCAAACTACTAGAGATCGTTAGTAAATTTAGAATTTACTCCCTACTTCTGAAAACTTTACGATGGCATTAGTTATAATTCAACTCACAGGTAAGTTTACTAAATTATTGTATTTCCAATCATAAGGCATCTCACGTGAGTCATTTGTTGTTAGCTGATTCTGATTTTCCCATTTAAAATTCTGTAGAGATTATTCTTGGGGCTGTTATATTCTTTTATTTAACTCTGGACAACGATAGGAGGTAGTGAGATCGAATAGTGCGTCTGGTATTCAGTCAAAATGAGTCTGGAAACTGTTTAGTATAGTGTCATCCTAATCCAAAATACAATAAATTAAGTCATCAAACATGTTTAAAATTAGATTTAAATTTTGACAGTTGAAATCCATATCAAACGCTTTTGTGTAATTTGTGATGAATATAAATGACGTGAAGAGTTTTCAAAAAAAAAAAAAAAAAAAAAAAAGAAAGAAAAGTCAGATACTTATTTGGAGAAATTATATTTTTAACAAGATACATAATTTGGAAATTAGTCAACTCGATTAGACCGCGGTAACCTGTTGTCATGGTAGCGGTTCCTGTTTTCGTCGAGTCCCGAGTTTGAGCCTTTATGCCACTAAAAACCCACCGTGTAGCCGGAGTTAATGCAGGTTAAATCTTTCAGGGGCCAAAGTCCTCCCTTTGGTGTGGTGTGCAAGTTTGGAGAGGGGGCCAGCTCAGGTGTCATTCTCGTCACTTGACCGAGGTTGAAAATTTCGAGGACCATCGCCAATAGCCCTCGTGTTGATTCCAGTGCGACATTAATAAAACCAAACCAAGCCAGAGGACTCTAGCGCTTAGAATATTTTATTCCCTGTAAAAGAAATTAGTCACATCCTTAGTGGTATATCCTAAATGGAGCCAATATGCTCCCTTAAATAATATGGAATCAGTACCTATAGAATAAATTCATGAATCGGATTCTAAAAATTTTTATACGCCACATCTTATTGTAGTATGGGAACAAAGTACAACAACCAAGCTGAGAGATGTGTATTTGATGCCTCAAATCAAAGTCGGGTACAAATGCCTCATTAAACACTTCCCAACATCGGAGAACTGATTTATTTTATATAATTTTAAACTTTAGGTTCCATTCGGTACTTAGGGTGTTTTGACAATTTAAAACTTCATCATCAGATAACGACTATCAAGAAATTCTTAGGAGATCAAATCCTGATGATAACGTTAAAGATTACTGAATTTACGGCCTTAGAATTGACCATCAAAATCTACAAACAACTTATAGAATGTAAAAGTCATATTTTTTCTAACGTTTCAAAGGTGTTATTTAATGCATTTTATGTTGCTGATCTACTTATAGGAAATATTTAAATTAAAAATGAAGAAAAGCCCATGAACGAACTAATTAATGTAAGGAAGAAATGTTGAATAATTGGTTACCCAATGAAACCTGTATTATTAAGGCTTTAGCTGGTGATCTAAAAGAACTGGTCCAACTTTTGAGTATCAGTAAAAATTATTTGGCAAAAAGCTTAGGATATCAACAGAATGGTCTTCGAGAAATTTTTAGAATTTAGATGCAAGTACAAGGAAACGAAGGGTGTTCTAATATCATTAAAATTTAAGATCTAAATAGATTGTTACACCATTTGTTATTAATATACTAAAATATTACTGCAAAAACTGAGGTTAATATAATACCATGGAATGAACTCTTACCTAATTCAATTCTTAAAGAATAAAAAATTCTTGTTATAACCTCCATTTTAACAAACACACTTTTCTAGATATCTATTAGATAAGCATTGTCCAATTAAAAACTTATTCAAATTCTTAGAATCTATGTTACTTCTTAAGAGATATATGCTGTAGAACTATGCCCTGCTTTCAGAAATATATCCTACTTTAACAACTCCAATAACCACTTACAATTATAGTGATGTAGGGAAGACAGAATGCAGAGGTTCTGTGAAGTGATCACTACGAAACAATTGATTAAAAACCTTCAAATTTTAATAGATGAACATATTCTTGTACAGTTTTAGAATGCATTAATTTCAAGCACCATAAATAGGAACCTTTCATAGTCAACAGAATATTGTTAATCTAAAATCATACGAAACGGATCCTTCATATCTCGTCTCTAGAAAATAAATGCGACTGAAATTCTCGAGAAATAATTCCATCGAAATGTGCCAATCGTTTACAGAAGTGGTATGACTATTTCAAAATAACTGTTTCAAATGTATCCTTCAAGCCAAAAAGAGTATAAAAATCTATAAGCAACAGAGTTCTCAGAGAGGAAACATTCTAAACGAATTCAAGTTAGCTATATATTTTATTTAGAGGTCTTCTTCATCCAGTTCTTTAATCAGAATAACAGTATTCATTCAAAACTTTCGTCATTTATCAGCAAATTTGATTTCTTCCAAATTTATTGTAGCTATTTATTCCATTATATGTTTAGCGAAATCTACCAAAAATAGAAAAGAAATCTGAATTTCTTTAAAAAAATGGGCCTCTTCCAAAATTCAGCAAACTTAATTTATCAAAATTATTTCCTAGTGTTAAAAAAAAATTATTCGAATGGAGGGACAAAAGAAACTCTTTCTAATATAGTAAATAACAGGTAAATAATATTGAATTGATTTGCCTAAAATTTCCAATGTGATATATGAGGTCATAAGATACATTCATCTTACCTCTCTAGATTCTAGAACCTGTCTTGTATGCCCCTTATGCTTCAGGAACTATGAATCCTTTCCGATAGATGTGTAGTTTGGTTTTATTAACGTCGTACTAGATACAACAGAAAGACAATCGGCGACTGACCTCGTAATTTTGAACGTCGGTAAAGTGATGAGGACGACACCTGATATGGCACTTCTCCCGGTAGATGTGCAATTAGACAAGTGTTAGGAAAATATTTCCCTTGTGTTTGGCTGATAATAAGCTCATAATAGAAAATATGGATAATGTTTTCTTCAAACGAATAACTTTAAATCAATTTTTTTTAAGAAAATAAATATCGATTTTGCAGGATTTATATTCGTAAAACCGAATATAAAAAGATGGAAACAAAGCTCTAAGCTTATATAAGCATTATAATATGAATATGTACCAAAGCTGTACACAGTGAATATGAGCCTTGTGAGTTGTATTACAAAGAATCTCCCAAGCCCAAATAATAAAATTAAAATGATTTGAAAGTGATTTCTACCAAAAAGGAAGAAACGATTTTTTAAATTTAGTAATTTCTTACATCTTCTAGTCTTTACATCCGAGGCGGAATAGATTAAATTTTTATTACAATCATCAAAACAAGGAATACATTTGTCATTTAAATATGCATTTTTCTAGTATAACAACAAGAATGTATTTATGATTTTTTTTATCTGTTAAACAAAAAATGGCGCTCACTGCTGAAATAACGCTGTGGAAAGTGTCAGCAAACATTATTCATTCTTAACTCGCATTCTATTGATTAGACGTCTCTGAAATTCCACGATTACATTTATCCTTTAATATGATTCTCATCGGCTAATCATATGGATTGAACGTGGAACTCTGTTTCATCCAGGAAAAATTATTGAAAGGCATCGTTTTCGGTCAAGAAGAGTCATGGCGAGAATAGACATCAGTTAGACGGCTAAACAAATCTCCATATCTTAGAGACAAGGTCTAGTACTGCTAAAATATACATAGATATAGTTCTAAAGCTTTATGTTCGCCCCTTTATAGGTGCTGTCGGTCCTGACTTCATATTTATGGATAATAAAGAGTTTTGTCAGCTTGTGAGCTTGATCAACGACTCCCTTGAAACTGAAAATATATAACGTGCGTCGTTCCTTGCTTACTCACCTGATTTGAATTCGTTCGAAAATGGCTGGAATATGTTTATGAGACAACTTACAGCACTTCCAGATCTACCAAGTTCCGTTCCAAAAATTGAAAAGAGCTCTTCGTGACGTTTGGAATTCTTTGACCCCATAACTCATAGACAATGGCATTGCAAATATGGGAAATCGCCGTGCAAAGTACTTGGTTGTCAGATATTATTAAGCTGTCACATCATCTTTTAATTAAACTTGTTTTTCACGAAACTGTTAACTCCTCTTATGCCCAGTTATCCTTCAAACTCTTTCTTTAAGTATTGAACATGATTATTATCTTTTTTTTCATTATTTTCTTATTTTATAACTGTTTGACACTCGCATATCATATTTCCGATAATTTCTCACATATTAAATAATTATGTCTAACTTTTGGACACGGGTGCATAAAGTATTTTTCAATCGATTAACGCTGTTTATTATGTCGTAAAAAATCTACAGTTCAATTTTTTGAATATACTAAGGTACAGTTTTCAATAATGCTATTTAAAAGAAGAAAAAAAACTGTGTTCGGTCCTTTTGTTATATATAATAAAAATAAGCATGAAAAGCTTAAGTGATCTATAGCTGAAAGCAATGACGTATATTTCGTGAAAGAAACGCTGAAAGTTGTGAGTGATTTTGTTACAATACTATGCACAACCTTAACAAAATGTATGAAACGCTTTTTTAAGGGGATGAAAGAGTAACAATTCAATATATTAAAGGATTCTACGATAATACCGGACGAAGAAAAAATATTATGTGTGTGTCAAACATTTCTGTTCTGCAATTCTTAGCAATGAAACAGCAAGCTTTTAAAGGATAATAAGTGAAAGATTTTCCAGATATAGCTTTATTTTATTTATATTCATATATGTATAAGGAAACTTCAATTTATTAAGCTAATGTTTTCCAAAGAAGACTACTTTCAAAATGTATGCATTAATGAAAAGCAATGGATTTATTTTAAAGAATGCTACCCATTTGCTTGAGAAATGGATCAGGTTCCTTTTTCCCGCACAAAATTCCCTGAAATATTTTGTATCCGAACTCGCATTTAGATATTTGCTTGTATATTTTCATTTTGAACGTACCCTGGAATTGGCTTAGCGCATTTCATATTAAATGAAGATACGATATCTGTAAATTCAGAGTTTATGAAATAAAAACATTCAAAGCATCATGTAGGAAGGTGAAGTTGCTATTAAGATTCAGAATTTGAAAGAAGTTTTAAAACATGACATATTTTTTAAGCTTTCAGATGATATTGAGAATATTTTTTTTTATTATTTAAAAGAAAACTTATTTTGTTAAATTTGTGACGAATAGTACATTGCATAAAAGTGATAACAAAAAATGTAATAATGCAAACATTGCATTTTTCTGCTTATTAATTCACACATTTCAAGGAAAGGAATTCAACACATTTTAGCTTTAAATATTTTGTTTTTGTCTTTCTTTATATTTTTCTGTAATTTATAGTAAATAATACGTTTTCGAATTTTCTATTGTTATTATAATAAATATTTTACCAATCTCTCTCTCTTTCTCTCTCTATGTATGTATATATATATATATATATATATATATTATCTGTGTGTGTCTTTCTCTCTGTCTATATAAAACGCAGAATTACGTTCACGTTTAAAAGAATTGAGCTCATTTTAATACTCGCTGAAACCAAATAAGTCAACATTAATGGCTGTATTTTATATCATTATATATATAAAGATAAATTAATATTAAAAAAAGTTTATCCAGATATCTAGGTTATTTCTTAATAATAATTAAAATAGTACGACATATGACTTATACGAGTGTATAAAGCAAAAATATCTTTACAGACATTTGTTGTGAGTAAAACAAACTGAGGGGTCATTGTTTACTTTTGTTTCAAGAACTTTAACAATATTATACAGCTTTTATTGATAGGTTCTGAAATTAATACTTTTCTGTTAAGATTTTTCAATGTTAAGAAAACTAAAGATTATTTCAACGCTTTATCTCTCAATATTCATTTGTAACAAAGGTTTTCGCTATGTGATAAGTTCCATATTTGCTTATAATAAGGTGATTATATTTCAATGTGCAATTAATTTTTCTCGTACTTTATTAACTACAACTTGGTACCCATTTTCTTCATTATTTAACTGTACAGACATCTTAAAAACTTTTTAAACTGTAAATAAGTTCAAGACTCCAAAGAAATATATGTAAGAGAAAGGCAATACAGTTTATTAACTAGTTCTTAACATGGAATTTCCAAGATCATTTTGTCTTTTCTCCAATTTCTCTCAACTCGGTTAATCCTAGTTTACATTCTAATAATAAAGCTTTAGCTAGATAAATCATCCGTTCCGATTCACATACTTCTTGTTTATCACAGATTCAACTTGTATTATTCTAATTAAAAGTCAAATCACTTCAGTCCAAACCATTAATTACAATGAATTTGACCCATTCTACAATTATATATCAGCTTGTCGTTCTTCTTTATCTCCTTTCCCTTTCCTTTTGATTCTATTTCTCTTATATATCGCTATCTTCGATTCAATTTACTACTCTTCTAAATTTTATCTAATTTACCTAATCACGTTTCACTTATTTGGCTACAAAATTATAATTCAAGTTAGGAAAAATACCCCGAGACGACTGAAGAGAACTTAGCAACTCCAATGTTGCAAACTCATATTTCTTAAGAAGTAATGTCACTTTTTTCTGTAGTACATTCTTATTTTTTTCTAGAGAATCCTATAGCACTAAAGAAAGGAAATTACTTTTCTGCATCATTAATTTCAATTGTTGAAACTTAAGATCAGTATGCTTTGCTTTAATTCTGAAATTTATATATATATATATATATATACAGTTTTACATTCTATAGAATATATCCATACTTCCTAGGCAAATTTTTCAATTTAAAAACCAGTTTAATTAATGCAGTGGTTACAGTAATACTTAAAGGTAAAATTATATTAAACCAATACGTAAACAAGTAATTCATAAATAGTTTTATGATTACTATAATACTAAAGGTAAAATTATGTTAACACTTTTGCTACCGGAGGGAGAAAAACAAGTGCTTCGCTGGGCCCGCGCCTTCTTACACGCTGTGCCCAGACGATTTTCGATATTAAGCCAAATTCGTGAAAAGAATTCCTCTAAAATCGGTTATTTATTAAAATATTTTGGTATTTACATATATTATTTAAAATGCATTAAACTTAATATATACAAAAGAAAAAAAAGATTTAATCGAAAATTCTATGTTTTTCCATAAAATAATTACATAAAAATCATATCTTTTAAGAAAATACAAAATATATTTATATATGTTGCATAATTTTCATGGTGTAATGATGTACCATTATATGGAATATATAGATATAAAGATAGATCTTATTTTGCTGTATGGTATATTTATAAAAAAAAAATCAATGCATAGTCAAACGTCACATGTCTTACACACATATTTTGACGCTTCACGCAAGATTTTGAGCAAAGGGCACATCTTAGTCCTTCTATTTCCTTTTTTTACTTTAATGTCTATGTACAGATTTGGATTATTTTCACTAACATTACTGTCAGATTCCTTTATTATTTCGCATATCTCAGTATCAGATGAACACTTTCTTTTCGTCATGACTGTTGCTACAAATAAAAACCTTCTGAATGAAACGAACAGCTGAGAACATCTGCTACCAAAAACCCTAACCCCTCATAAAGGGCCATAAATTAACCTCCGAACTTATAAGAAGCAAGGAAGGGGAAAAAAGCAAACTGAAATCAAGTGCATTCTTTAAATCATGTCATTACATTTAAAGAGCCACGCCGTAACACGTGATTTTAACAATTATCCCCTCCTGGTAGCCAGAAGAGAAATCCAAGCCCATATCACCAAGGTCAACACTCCAAATGGCATATCTATATAGATTTTGCGGTATTGTAACGCCATGAAGTAACATTAAAATATTTAAATAAAATGTTCTCATCAAGCGTATCTCTATTGATACGTTGGGCCGTAGAAGACACTAACGCAGCGTATCGCCCGTGATACGCTGGACACAGGAGAGCCAAAACGAGCGTACTGCCTGTGATACGCTGGGAGCAAACGGGTTAAATTAATCCATAAAAGAGTTATTTATAAATACTTATATGATTACTATAACCCTTAAAAATTATTATTGTGTACGAAAAGGCACGCATACGTAAAAGTAATGCAGCATTGCATTTCACACTGTTACTATAAATCTTTAATCAAACTTCTGAGACTGTATTAATAATATAGTCTTTGAATTAACGGAAAATACAACAAAATATTAATCCAAACAACAAAAATCACTAATCATAGAATCTTCGAGGAAAATAAAACACTTTTATTCTAGTAAATGCTTCCAAGGAAGCTAAAGCATCACAAAACCATTCAAAAAGTTGGATTAAAATATGCTTTCTTCCAAAAGCCCATTATGTATTTGAATGGGCGATAAAATGCAATATATACTTTGACATAATGAAATACTTTCTAATAGAAATTTCTTCGGAAACTAGACGCATTTTAAAACTATTTTGAATGAATCGTATTCTAGCCGTGCATTTGGAATCAAAAGTGGATTTGTACTTGAAGGTATTTACATACTTTTCATGCGATCGATATTAAGTAGAAATTTGAATACAATATTTCTATCAGAGACTGGATTATAAAATTTCAAATGTATTATAGATATAGATGAAGTTTTTAAATTGATATTGAGAAAGATAAGGTGGAAACAATAGACTTTGCTTTTGAGATGCTGATTAGGTAAAACTCTTGACACGTTCCTGTATCACAGCTAACATATTATTACATTGAAATCTGAACAAGTGTAGCATTATTTCATTTAAATTAAATAGGATAATATCCAACTTGACTTTTCATGATCTTGTTGGATATATGATCTTATGATCAACGATATTATTCAGGGCTGTATTAATTTATATTCCAAACATGGCGTTTGAAATTACAGCTGAAAAATTATTTATTTCGTAATTAAAATATTGTCAGACTTAAATTAGTTATCTAATATTATATTTTATGTTATTTAATAAATTTAATTTCCGACAGATATGTAAATCTATTTAAAATAAAAAAAAAATTGTGTTACGGATTACTTCTACCAATGTTGCAACTAAACACCCATTATATTTTTTTAATACAATCAGATACTTTAAAAAGGTTATTGAAGTTTCAAAAGACATATTCCTTTCATTAATCTTAACTTACTATAGTAGAGAAATATTATAGTGAAATTCATATATAAAATATAATATCAAATTTATAGTTAATTTATTCTTAACTTCTATTCTTAATAATAGTATACAACTTGAATATTTCAGATTTTAATTTTAATGTGTCAGCAATTTTTGATGTTAATATTTATATTAAAAGTAAAATAAAAAAAAAAGAATTCCACATATTATTTTTACATTTCTGAGAATATGTAAATAACAAAAGGAATTTATTTAACAGATATTAGTTCTACTACATTGCAAAATATTGTTTTTTTAAGCAATCACGAACACTTCAAAATTCGTTATTTGTGATATGATATAAATCGCTACGCGCGTATTCCTAAAGAATAATTTTATTATTTACATTTTCCTTGCATATGATTGCATTCATAATGTATTCCTTACGAATCAAGTAGTTTTAGTTGCATGTGTATATTACATAAAATAGAATTATAAGTATTGAAAAATAAAAATTTTTCTGGTGGTTTCTTGTAATTTGAAGGTGACAGCTACAGTTATAACGTGAGGCGTTGGTTCAAAGATTTATTGAGGAGGGGAATTAAAACAGATTGTTGTGGTAAAGTGAAATAGAAAGCTAAAATGAAGAAAATGAAATACTTAGGCAGAACATCATATATATATCTAGGAAGTATCCTTCTGGTCAAGACACCTCTTAGTGCTTTAGAGTTTAGAAGGAAAAGTTCGGTGTTGGCATTTACCAGCTCAATGACGAGGCTCGAAGTTGAATCATTATTTTTCTTTTATGGATTGACGAGATAAGGAAAATTTACAACAGTACTATATACAAGCTATTTCACTTTTCATAACTTGTTCCTGGATGACATGTGATTTTGGATTAACTAGTTTCTTCGAGAAAGATGGATGACAACCCAATTTTTTCGCATATTGGCCATTGGAACACCAGTGTGTTATAACCATCGCTGGCGTTCGGAGTTTATCTACATCGGGAGAAGAGAGAAGGCGGAGAAGAGAAGGAAGAAAAGAGCGAGAACTAAACGCTTCTCCGTTTCATTCAGGAATAGGGGGCACTGCGTGAGCTATTACATGACGCGGATTCATGGTGCTATCTATCGAGTAACTGAAGAACTAGTTTTACAATATCATTGAGAAAACAGTTAATAAATTGATAATTAACTGAAAAATCCTGCATATATATACACCAACCATTCTTAAAATCAATATGGTAATTGTAGGTTTTTATATCTTCAAAAGTTTCGATACTTATATAGAATACTTTCGATATTCAGAAGAAGAAAGAAAGAACAGAAAAATGTTGCTTTATTTTCCACTCTATCAAATTCATTTTATTCCTCGCGATTAAAAGTTATAATCTAGCTTTCAGATGAAAATTAGGATATTCCATAGAATTAACATTATATACCTAAAAAGTATCTCCGAATCTATATTATTTCCCTTTTGTAAATCGAATATAAAAAACTGCCCTTTCCCCATCACTTATTCAATATATTTAATAAACACTAAGCATTTGAATAAAACTTTACAAAAGCAAAATCTTCAACAAAGTCCAGATAAATCAAATTCATCAAGAAAACACCTTCTGAGTATAATTCGCAGTACCAATGGTTTAACAGACAACTATTTTCTAAATTTAGAAATATCTCAACCTTAAGGACGTCATTTTCTAAACATACCCTCATCTTAGTCAGTCCTTTATTATGTAGATGAGATTTCTCATCGACCTCTTGTTTCGAGGAGACGCCGGCTTAATTCCAAGATATTAGCTGCAATCCATATTTTAATGACTAATATGTCAGAAATAGTGACAAAAATGGAACCTCCCCCTATTTATATTTGCTAATGGGAATATTCGTAAGGCTAAGGCTTCAGAAACGGAATTTAAATGACAACCAAGATGCATATTTTATTCATTTTTACTGACTTTAATCGTCTTTATTTGTGTTTTATTCATTTTATCGAATAAGAAATTTAGAATATTAGTTTGAGCTTGAAATACGTAGATCTTTCTTAAGTGGATATTTAACAAAATTTGTTTTAAATTACTAATATAGACACGGATATGTAGAAACAAGTAACAAAAATATTATTGCAGTGGAATATTTTTAAATTTTTTGATGTTGTGTTCAAACCTTATTCACACATTTAATTTTCATGTGATTTTTTTTTTGTTGTACAGAACTCAGTCTTCTCTACGACTTAAGAATTTTATTCAGTAAGAAGATTCGGATGGAAGACTAAACGTACTTATGAATAACAGTTTTTGTTAACTGAATTAGCTACCTTATAACTAATATTATTTATCTTTGTGTCAGAACTTGTAACAAAAGACATTTTAAATTTGAGTTTGTTTTAAACTTTATTGTACAATATAGACATTTCTTTTACTTCTCGTATTCCTTGTGACCTCAAATTTTACTGAAGGGTTATCTAACTGTATTAAATGAAAAAAAAATTAGTAACTTTTTATTTGAATAATAACAAGTTAGAAATCCTTGAAAATTTCAAGCGTTTCTTCTAATGCTTATGGAATATTAGTTAAATTTGGAATACATATTTTTTTCTCGCCAACCGCTTTTGTTACATCCTTTAGTGGCTTAAATTTGATAATGATTTCCACTATGTTTATTTTTTACCAATTTTTTTAATATCCTGCATAGAAGGAATTGAACGAAATAAAATATTACTATATTGATGCTGGAACAAAATTCATGACAGTAAAATTATGTTTACAAACATTTATTTATTTATTCTTAATCTTAACGTATCTCTTATAAACGAATAAGGCGTTATCTTTTTTTTTTTTTTTTTTTTTTTTTTTTTTTTTTCTTGCATCATAATCACAGTTGCAAAACAGAATTCGACTGTGCTATGTTTTGTATAAAAGTAATATTTCTAACATTTTTTGATGAAATTTAAATAAATATTTCTGGTTAGTTTATAATAATAGATAATTTAGTATAAAATGATAAAGTGTACAATACATAATAGGTATAAAATTCGTGCTTTGATGTTCTACAAAAAATGTAGAGGATATGTTACATGATTCTCATATGCAAGAGGTAAAATTCTTAGTAAAAATGATCTTCTGCATAAACTAATTTTTTTTTAGAAGAAATCATCTTAATTATTATAACAAATGCAAATGTGATAGAAATTTAAAATGCATTCATGTGACAAAAATATTTAAATATTTAACACTGTCCAAATAAGGTGGATGAAATTTGCTTGTCATGGCGTTGCCCTCTAGGATTATGATTTTTTATTCATTGAAAATATAGTAAAATTTCTTTAAGTTATTTTCGTAATTAACTATTCTTTAAATTCAAAATCTTGATACACAAAATCCTTAAGTATAGACTACAGAATTTATAATTTCCCCTGACAACAATACATTATCATTCAAATCAATGTAATTATTTCTTTAATACTCCTAACAATCCTTCCAAATAGCTTATGAATGAAATTCTGATGTGATATCAAAGGAAATCTATATTATAATAGATTAAAAATAATAAGGAATGGGAGAATCCAGTTACATTTGATTTTGTATAAGACTTTCAGTACTTCTAAATTTCCTAAATTAGATCTGTTGAGTCACAAACAATTTTCGTTTTAAATTCAATCAAAATTTACTTTCTATTCACATTTCAGTAATATTCAACATCATTGAGGCAAAATTTGTAGCATTCTTAAGTTTTCTTTTATTTAAAAGTATCTGGAAATATTCTACTCAACTATATCAAATGGTTCGTAATTTCGGGATTATCGTGATTATTTTCTTACCATATTTATATTACTTTGCTGTCTGAGATTCGGTTGGACAGAGAACATTGTATGCTAAGAAGTTTCAGAAAACAATACTGTACAGTTTAAGTTTGAATTCAAAGTAAACTATATATATTTTGTAAAGTGTTTTAAAAATAGCTAAATGAATTACAGAAATAAAATATTATGCTCTAAAACCGATAATGGAATTCCATATATAACTTCAAAGATCATTAACTTAAAATGAAACCCATTGGCACCCAATATTGAATTGGTTATTATAAAAGTAAAGGAACCAAAAATTAGAAAATATTGTTTAATTTAGATAAAATGGAATTAGAATGCTTAGATAAGAAATTATTTTTTTTGATAGAAGTGTAGAACAAAGTTAGGAATTGTAACATCTATTGTTCAACAATTGTAGATAAGTTTCGATTTATTTTAGGCCATCAATGTTGACTCGAATTGGAGATATCACGTGATCTTAGTGTGACAGTTATTTATGATACAAAAACTTTACATCTTAAAGTTTTAATTATTTCAGTCTAATAAGTTATTGTTTGTTAGTCTAATATGTTATTCGTCATTCTATCAATTTTAAATTTTATGATAGCTGTTCCCGTAACTACAAAGACTTAAAAAATAATTAAAAATTGTAAATCAACAGTTTGTATTCTGTCATAAAGTAGGTTGCTTTATTATCGGATTCAGGATCTTGTTGCCGTCAGTAGTCGAAAATAAAATATTGAAAACGAACTCAAGGACTCACTTGAATTAATTCATTTGTCCATTTTCTCTTCTTTATTTAAAAATAATAAAAATTAGAATTTCTTTTAAGAGACATGGAGTCAAATATTTATTTCAAAATGACCAAAAGAGTTAAGTGCAGCTTGATCTCCTGATATTTCTTCGAAGGGTGACAAAAAGTTTGAAAAAAATATATATATTTAGTTCAATGAGTAAATTTCAATAAATTCGTTCATTAATTTTGCCATTTTTTTTTCTTTTAGACTTAGCTACCTTATAGAATTGATGTGGTATTCACTGAAATACTAATTCTGTTCTGTGTTACTTGTAGTACAAGTTTTATTTCTGTTATTGGAAGATAACTTTGAAATTCAAGAAATGATTGAGACTACATACTTATGAAACGGAACAGAAATAGGCAAAAGAACTACAATAAAAGAAAGGAGTATATGATAACGCATGCAAATTGTAGACAAATCATAACATCTGAAATACTCAAATGGAAAAAAAAAATAAGCACACCAAGAAGCAGTTGTCAAAATGAAAGGAAATTTTACATACGTAATGAATACTTTGAAAAAAGTAAATGATTAGAAAATCAAAGAAAAAGGATCATTTATTTCAGAGAAAATGGCAAAGGAACGGAGGATTTAATACCCTGTTGACCCCCCTGTAGTACGAATGCACGATGCGATACGATCGGGCATTGAGGCATACCAGTTCTGTATGATGTTTTGAGACATTTCGTTCCATATTTGCTGTAACCTTGCCTCTACTTCGTTCAAACTCGTGGGATGTCCATCTCGCCGTCCCAAATGATCTCAGATATGCTCGATTGGAGACAAATCTGGGGATCTTGTAGGTCAAGGAAGTGTAGTAACAGTGCGGATAGTCTTGTGACACCTTTGCCGTGTGAGGCCGAACATTGTCTTGTTAAAAAATGGCTCTTGGGTGGTTGCAAGATGTCATGGACACATGTGGTTGCAAGATGTCATGGACATACCCTGGGCTGTCATGATGCCACGGATCAATACTAGGGGTGATCGTGTATTGTAGGCAATGGCACCCCATACCATTACACCAGCTGTGGGAGCGGTGTGTCACTGTAAAGTAAAGGCAGATTGAGGTGTTCACCACGGGTCTCCACACCCGAACACGATTGTCATCACTGCTGTTGAATCTGGATTCGTCGCTAAAAACGACCTGGTTCCATTCAGCTGCAGTCCAGTTTCCTTATGAGCGGCACCACTCCAAACGGAGGGGTCGAATGGGTGGGCGTCAAAGGGCAGCACACGTAACGGGTGCAGCGATCCCAAATGTCCTTCAGCCAGGCGCCTTCGTATGGTTGAAGAAGACTAAAACTGATTTAAAACTGATGTTAATTTGTGATAGAGAGAATGATTCAAAATTAGAAATGAAGAAATAGGGACCGTATTGACAAGTATAAGGAGTTTTCTTATCACATTTTGGAAAGTTATGCAAAGGACCAATGAATTAGACCCTCATGGCTAAGTCTATTAAGCATTTGTCCGCATCAGATAATAGTAATCTTCATAATCGAAAGCGTATATGGACATTTTACACAGGGACTTTTTACACAAGTATAGTAGACAAGTTATTGTCTTTTAAATAATCGTAAATCTGAATCAAATAACTTGGTCATCATCTCTCTATGTTTTTTAAAACGTTTTTATGTATTTCACTTGGTGTGTGTGTGTCATCAAATTTTCGATCGTTAATTTAACCAACTTTCCAACAAGCTAGAGCTCTGAAACTTTGAGAATCGTTCTTACTCGAATAACAATGCAATATTTAAACATTTGCGACAAATTTTAACATATTTTCTTTAATAATGCAGTTTATCCTAATCACTTGGCGTGATTTAAAAAATTAGCACCGAACTTGGCGGGGTTTTTTTTGGTTGAACGTTAAGTCCGTAAAGCGGAACAGGTAGTCACATTTGGCAAAATACCGCCAAATAATTCTTGTCGCCAAGGGTGGTAGGGTTTAATTGCATTCCGACCATTTAATATACTGGATGAAGTAATTAATTTTAGTTAGTTTTAACGTTTTTATGTATTTCACTTGGTGTGTGTCTGTCTGTGTGTATTTCAGTGTGTCATCAATTTTTCTATCGTTAATTTAACCAACTTCCCATCAAGCTAGAGCTCTGAAATTTTGGGAACCGTTCTTACTTGCCTAACAATGTAATATTTAGATATTTTTGAACAGTTTTAACTAATATTTCAATAATTTCTTAATAAAGTTTGCCACCATATAAAAACGTTTTTAAAAACGTTAGTTTTTATCTTGAATTGTTTAAATTCATTTCAGTATTGATTGTGTCTATTTTAAAAAATGTAACTACTAGTAATGATCATTTCAAGTGAAGGAAATAATATTTAATTACTGTTATAATTCTTTCCTTAAAATTTCATCTAGCATGTTTTTTTTTTATTATTTATTTAAATTTTTATCTGTAAATTCTGTGGATTAATCTGTAGCGTTTTGATTTATGATACACTCTTTTAATATATCATAGTAAAATAATTCCATCAGAATTCCTCTTTTCCATATACTGTCTCAAATAAAGCCAGTCTTTCAACACAATATTGTTAAATAAAATAATCAACTTTCTCCTTTATCGTTGCAGACTTTAATGCAGAATTTGTTACATTCACTAAGAGAAATTTGAAACATTACTTTCCTGGTTATTGGCGCGTCTTAGTTCGAAAAGGTATGAAAAAATCCTTATATTTGAATATAAAACCACATTAAGCAATTAGTATTTTGTTAAATTAACAATTTATTTAACATTAAAACTTTCGTAAAATCTTAATTAGTGAAAGTGATCGTTGTTGATTCATAATGATGCTTTTAAAATTTAAAAAAAAGAAGTCTCTCTGATTTAATATCAAAGCTTTCAAAAATTGCCTAATGATATGTAATAATTAAAGAATATAAAATTAATTATATATATATCAATATCAAAACCTTAGAAATGAAATCTTTAAGAATGTACACACTAATAATTCAGCATATTATAAATCAATTGTTTTTGAAACCGTTCCGAATTGCTAATAAATAATATTATTCATTATATTTTGTCATTGATGCTTTAATTTTTACCGACATTTGTAGCGGTTGATACAAAACGCTTAAATGTAGTTCAACAAATAAAACGTAAAAATATTGAACGAGTTGTGAGTTTTCATTTAATAAATAAAACAAGTATGAGTTCATCGGAAAAATTCTTATAATGGAATTTCAGAATAGAAGCACTTTCCACTCTTTCGGATGTGTTTGCCTTTAACCTTCTGACAATTTTGATGCAAAGATACCAAAGGCTATGTCTGCAGCATAAGTGATTGATATTCAAGAGAACTTTCAGACATTTCTGTCAGAGTAAACCAATATTAAATTTATATCTATCGTCTTGAATGAAAATATGAAATATGTAAAGGGTGAATATGAAACGATTGAATTCTGGAGAGAAGATTAAAGTATATGAAATATAAAGGCTCACACAAACTTATAATAATTCTCATCAATGTTGTATCATATATTGGACGACATTAAATGTATACAACCACTAGTAAAATATTAATGCGAAAATTTCATTATATTCAGATATTGCCTTAGAGCTCCATTTTGAAATTAGTTTAAGCGATACTTATAAGTATATACAGATGTTTTAGTAGGTATGTACATATAGTTATTTTAGTAAACAATTTATTTCTTTAAAAAACAATTAGTAGATAATATGGTGTGCTCATATATTTTAATAATATTTTTAGATGTCGAAGGAGGCAGATATAAAATGCAATTTCTAATATTCTTTTTGAATTTGTTTCTGTTTCTGATGTGTTACCATATATTAAACTCCTTCAAATCTCAAGCATACAAAAAGGGGGAAATGATCCGAATCATTTTCGACGATAAAATTATATTTAAATCCCATTTTTTATCATTGTTGAGCTAAACAAACAATTTTTTAAAGTAATATGAATAGATTTAATCAATTTTAAATACTTAAGAAATTTAAAATTCTGCTTATTAATGTCTAAATTAAAATACTTTTTAAGAATAATACGAGTAGTTTTTACTTTTGAGTACTAAGCCTATCATGATTGAAATAACAATGATGGTAATTAATTAATGATAAAAACACATTTATACATTTTAAAATGTATATGGTATATTAGAATTGAAAAATTAATACTTTAAAAAAGTATGATTTAATAATTATATATATATATATATATATATGTACAAATGTTATATTTCCTTTTCTGTTTTGGTTTATTTCTCCTATTTGTAAAAATGATTTCATCTCTAGTTTTGTACATGTCATACTTTGTGATTTATCTTTATCTTTTTGATTTTTAGGCACCCAAGGCGCTATAGTTTTAGTTGGAACACTTGTGGCTTACCAGATCACTTTTCAATTTCTTATCATTCGCTTGAATTTTAATTAAATGTAGCTGATAAAATATTCATTTAATAATTTATAGTTTGCTTTAATTTCGATAAAATTTAGCTTAAATATATTTAGTTTAATAATTTATCGTTCCCTTTAATTTTACTATCGGAAAAGTTACTATTGTCCATTTCTCAATTTTTCATCATTTACTTTAATTCTTATATTTTTTTAATTAAAAATTTTAAAAAAAAAATGTAAAAAAGGCTAAATCTGTTCTTTTTGAAACTTTTTAAGAACTTTTTCATTTTTTTTTCCTGCTTTCAATCACTTTGATCCCCTTTCTTATTTGTTTGGGGATGTACCTTTCTGTTTTTCAATTTTGTTTAATGCATACTCATTTTTTTAATCTAAAATATTATGTGAGGGTCACCTTTATCATTTTATGAACTTCTATTTTGTTTCTTGAAAAATAATAATAATAATATGTACAGTATATTTACAGTATTATATTCAAGGCTTTGACTAACATGAGAATACAAGCATTAAATAATTATGTCACAGATTATTCTTGCTATAATATGTAATGGTAATTCATACCAATTAATTTGTTACATAAATCAAAATATGAATATCGGAAGTCAAATTTTATAAAAATAAACTCTGTGCTCCTTATATTAATTTGTCAATTAATGAATATGTATGTTTATATACCTATATTTCAAGCTTTATGTAAATAAAACACTTAATGTACAAGTAATTTTATCGGCATTCGATTTATTCGCACCTGCTTTGAAAAGTTTGTAAAATTTTAAATTGAACGTAAAAAAGTATGCAGTTTGGGGAGCAATACATTTAATTCAGCTAAATATTTCATATTGTACAATTTAGAAAAACTTTTCATGAATATCATGAAAAATTCATATTTCCAAAATAACGTTTAATTAAGAACATTTTTTTTGCATCAATTCATCAATAAAATAAATCCATTATAAATACCTCTAGTTAATGTTTTGAGTGATAACACATTAATTGAAATTGAAACGAACCTATAATTTGGCTGTTGATTTCAATGAACAGCCAAAACAAAAAAATAAAGGTATCGAAATGCAAAATATAAATCTATATTTATCCCACTACATTAAATAAGAGTAGATTTGAGCAAATTCAATCAAACAGGAAGTTTATAATATAACAATAAAGCGCTGTCTTATATTTCAACTCCCTAGACAGCTATCTTTCCTTAATATAGATTCCTAGTACAAATTCCTGTAATATATTCGCTTTATTTCCCATAGTGCTATTGCTCAGACTTCCACAATGATAATTCATTAGTTTATTTCAAAAATGTGACTTCAAGGATGAAAAACTATTTGCTATTTCTGTAGATAAGGCAATTTCTCACAGTAGCGAGGGTAAATGTTTCTTCTAGTTAGCAAAGCCATTTCTGGTTTTTCTTTCTACCTTACATGCTTTAGTTTTCTTTCCTGACATCTTATTCTGCAATTATTTCTGTATGATGTAGATGATATTTGTTGAAGTTAAATAACTTTACATAGTTCTGAAATATATATATTTGAAGAATGGCAATAAAAAGATTTCTTGGAATATCAATTAATTTTCTCCAAACGGTTGAAAGAAGTTATGTTTGAAAGAAGTTATTCTTATATATATATATATATATATATATATATATATATATATATATATATATATATATATATATATATATATATATATATATATATATATATAAAAAA
>BMAW01083963.1:16363-59965 GCA_019974015.1 Nephila pilipes | reverse complement strand
TTGTTGCGAGTAAATAGCGATAAACAGCTTTCTGAATCATCGACTCGATGCTGTTTTTGTTCCATCGAAAGCAATCGCGGCACCCACTTGGAAAAAACCTTTTTCACTTCACTTCAAAAAACCTTTTTCAGTAAATACACTTCCATATGATATCTGTGTCATCTCAGCAATCTCATGGAGCTTCACTTTACGATCTTTCATTATAATTTTTGTCACTTCACTCACATTTTCCGGTGTAACGGCTTACACAGGTCTACCCGAGCGTTCCGCGTCATTTGTGTCGGTACGACCACGTTTAAACTCGGCAAACCACCGACAAATCGTTGCTTTTGATGGACAAGAGTCCGGGTAACATTTTTCAATCCATTGTTTTGCTTGCACGGTGTTTTTACCCATTAAAAAACAATGTTTTATCAGAACACGAAACTCGGTTTTTTCCATTTTTAAAACAAACTACAAAACGACTTTACTCCAACCTCGATAACTCAGCTGTTTCTGGTCCGATCGACTTAAAATTTTGACACGTTTCAAGCAAAGGTTAGTACTCTAGAAAGACCTGGTTACTGGTTTACTACGAGCGCCATCTCTGGGTTAGTCTCGGGAGTTATTGATTGATGTGTTACAATGGTTTCTCGGCTTGCTTTACCGTCTGCTTTTTACATTGATGCTATTAATTTAAGTATCAATAATTAAAGCTTTCTGATACAATTTTTTTGTTTGGGATAAATCTTAATTTTTAAACAAAAGATAAATTTTAATTTGAAGTAAAGATGAGCTTGTTTTTATTATAAAACAATTACATTCGAGACTCTAAATCTAATTCTTCAATATTTTCACTAAATATATTTTCAGTTAAAAAAAATTTATCTTATAGCATCTCAGATGTGTTGAAATTCAAGAGTTTTTTGAATTTTTAACAAAGGTATATGCTCTTCATTTCAAGTTGAACTTTTTGATACCATACATTAATGCTCACACATAATATTGTTTTGAAACTTAAAATGTCGGTATATTGTGACTCAAAAAGGTTCAAAAGTTATTCGAAAAATTCCAAAGTTTGTTTTAGTAAGATCAGTATTTAAATGGACATAGGCCACGTCCATAAATGTTTGGTTTATTTTTATATCTCATTTTTGGTTGCTTTGTAAGCCTCAGTAAAATATTTTAAACGCGAAGACCTTAATAAGCTACATTAAAACATGAATATATCTTAATAATTATTTTAAACACTCAATAGGAAGCCTGCGATCCAGGTTCTTTTTTTCACTTTTATTTCAATTTGCTTACTTTTACAATTTTTCTGTGAATTTTTCTTGAGAAATGGATAATTCTATATCGAAAAGATTATCAGAGAAGCTTGAAAGAAAATGGGAAATTCCATGGAAATAAGTTAGAGAAAAAGGAAATACATATTATAACGGATGAAGAAAACACAAAGTATGCTCCTAGAAGGAACTTTGTTTGTGTCTTCCTTAAAACATGATCTTTCTAAAGTAAGTCAAAGTTCTAAGAGATACAGAATATTTGGTTATATTTTGGCCTTAATCTCTGTTCTGTCTGCAATAAGTTGTACAAAGGGCCACGGTACAAAATATCTCACTCAAAATTTCTAAAAAGGAACTGTTATTATTTTTGTGGCTTTTTAAAATGAAGAATATATTTTTAATACTTAACATGTTTTAAGAACCACATTCGTTTATAAAGCATGTGTATAAATGTCAAAGAATATAAATTTAATTTCAGTTAATTATAGCCAATTTGAAATTTGCACAAGTCTTCAGCTGCCGAGATAACTTTAACACCCCTGGGATACCTTAAATACTTCCGAAAACTCCATTTTTCTATTGACTTCAAAATAAGCATTGCATAATTACTGAACAAAATATTTTTTAAAGTTTTTTTTATAGATACTTTCTAACCTAAATAACTATACGGCCACCCTTTACCCCTAATTTATATATCAACTAACTAAACGTATTTCTGCAGAATTTTGTGAGATATATTTATAATCACTTATGTATTTGCATTAAATTAAAACACAAAAATTTTAATTGATTCATTCTTATTAATTTCGGCTTTTTCTATTCCGTCTATTTCGGATGGAACGTAGTTTTAAGACTGAGAAAATTAATAGTTTAAGATGAGGGAAATTCCACAAGCAAATCATTTTTCCTCTATTCTATTTCAAAGAGGAATTTCAAAAACAAGCTACGATTAATATAGATACTTAAGAAGATTTTTAATATAGATACTTAAGAAAATTTATAAATTTTAAATATCTGCAGTTGATCTAATCTTTATGAACAAGTACAAGTTTCCAAAAGATGACACAATTAAAAACATTTTCTCGAAGAAAAAATTCCTCAATTTCTGCGATTTAAAAATCTTGAGATATTTCACAAGAAGTTAAAAAAGCGGTTGTAAACATTTTCAAGGAAATCCTTCCCGATAAACATGTTCGGTCAAACAGAAAACACTTAGCACTCGAAAGATTAAAAATTCAAGAATTAATTTTTCTTCGCATTTAATGAATTGGAAGAAGAGTTCTTCGTCAGAACACTAAAAGATTTTGCAGCTTGAATGACGCCATTTTATTTTCACTGAAGGAAACTTTTCTCTGAGTTTAGGAGATTTTAGAATAGTAATTTTCACACATTTTCGAACAAATTAGCAAAATTGTGCGAGTAAATAAATATATTTTAAAAAATTATTTGTATATTGGTAAATTTTTAAATGATGATTAAAAAAGTAATTTGAATAAGGAAAATAAATTGGAACATAGCTTAAAAATGAGTCTTTATTCATATAACGATTCTTTCGCATTAAAATTAAATTGTTGTCGAATTAAATGAATATAAATGACTTCCTCATATTTATTTTTTTTTTGTAAAAGAAAAATTAGAAGTTTTAAACTAAATTTAAAGTAAAAGAAGCAAATAATTCTACAAAGTTTGCTATATATATGTGTGTGTAAATTATGCTATATCAAGAATAGTCATAAAAGAAGCCATTGTATATTTGACTCATTAATTTACATACGCTTAGAAAGTATTTTCATGAAAAATGTGAGAAAAACTCCAATTTTATATAGGGAATATAATTATTTCAACATAACTTTCGTTGCTTATAAAGCTGGAAGACAGAAAAAATTATCAAAAGGAAAATGTATAAAAAAAATTTATTACTTTTTTTTTTCTAAAATAGCATTAGGAATTGTGCTTAATTATATTATAGGTCACAATGCAAATTTATTATAAAAATACAAAGGTTAGGTAATCCATATCACTCATATATGACCTATAATCGCGAGAATTTTTTTTAGATAATTTTCTTCTACATACAATGAATATAAGTGTTTGAGAATGGAAGAAAAATTAAACAATTGTAGAACAATAAGGTGAAACACATTGAAGAATTTCTCGTTGGACAATTTGAAATAAATTTTGCGTTTAATAATACCATACTTTATTCAGCTTATTTTTTATGATTGCAAACGTCGAATTAGAGTTGATTAGAATTTATTGTTTTAGTTATCATTTTCCGTATAAATAAAATTTTACGACATCTCCGAATGTTATAAGTCATTTTATAGGTTTGGAATTTCCAATAACAATAAACTGCATTCATTTTATCCAAAATGATCTAAGCAGGTGTTTTGCTATGCGATATTGTCGTTATAAAAGGATCGCATCGTTTCGAGTTCCATAGTTCTATAGTAACATGTTTATATTTCCTCTACCTACGACATCCATGTTTTAGGACTTCGAAATTGCAGGCCAAAAGGCTCGTGTTCTAAACTTACCACTGCAGAAATTTTTACAACTCTCGTAACTTGGTTCTCAAATGTTCTAGAAGGAAATTTCCAATGGAAACAATGGTGCAAGGTTGTAAATTGGCATTTTTCATTGCTTTTGGAATATATCAATTTTACTTGCTCTCATCTCTTTTTTGGAAAGCTGTAAAATTCTTTTATAAAATGGAATTTTTTCTGTGTTCTTCAAATCTCAGTTTTGTAACGTGCCTATTATATAACAATTTTAATTATAATATATTCTTAAATTACATTAATATATAATATATTATTTTAAAATTTGATGAATCAAAAAGGGTTTCAATTTAAACTAAGAATACCAACTTTTCAAACATTCGAAAACTGTTTGCATCAATTAACCAAAAACGAAGAAGTTTACAAAATACATTTCTTTATAATTTATAATGTTGAAACATAATGGCTTGTAAAAATAAAAATATTTTTTTCGTAGTTTTCGAATTAGAAATTCACAATGGAATATAGTAAATACTTTTGCATACCTTAATTGTAATTCTGAATTCTCAGGAACATATTTTATATTTTTAATTATTTAAATCATTTCTTAACGTTACATTTTACATTTGCAAATTTCAGTTACGGAGTTTGGAATTTCTTTGGGCGTCGGGGGAATAAAAGAATATCTCTATTCGAATATTTTATGCATTAAATTTTCTGAAACTTTTTATAATATATGTTAATAATGGTTCAAAATTAAATTTCTAAGCAAATCTGTTTGAAATTCCTAGATATACGAGTATATAGCGTTATAAATTACTTCTTAAAATGTAAAAAAATTATAATAATTTGAACTTTAATAGGATGTACTATCGAAAAAAAAAAACCTAATAAAAATGATAAAATTTTTGCATTTAATAAAAGTAATGAAATAGTAATCAGGAAAATTCTTGTAACATGGTATTTAAATGTAACGAAACATTCTCTTGTAGAAGATAATCTAATTTCATAATTTAGTTTGAAGTTCAACAACGTAATATAATTAAATTATTTCAAACTTTGTTCTTATTTTTTTAATCAGTAATTTTAATTATTGATTAAAAAATTAAGAATTAACGATTGATTAATTAATATGCAATACTTAAATTTCTGTTTAAAGTTAGAATTTATAATTTCATTTAATTATATTTGTTTTATATATTTACGTAATTTAATTTAGATGCGTTAATTTCGCCACAAATTTTGGGCTTTATTATGTTTCAATAACACACAATGAAAGGTTCAAATAGATCTTGGAAGGATTCCAATGAAAATATTGCATAAATATGTTGTAAAATTGTTGATCTCGAAGGGTCGGCGGTGTTTCGAGTCCGGAGAGCGGGTGGAAAAAAATGGGTCCGAAGAAAAGTTGACCGGTTCCTTTTTGTGCTGCGGCTCTACCAACTAGTTAGGCTAAAAGAGACGTCTCTCTCGGGCTACTTAAGAAGGCTTTTTAACTTTTGGAGTTGTTGCTGATGAGAGCCCCTGCAAGTTTTTTTCATTTAAAATAACTAATTTTACTACTTAATCTACTTAACAAAGAGAGAATTTTATGTAACTGATAATTAAATTAATTCGCTATCCATGAAGGTGGTTTTAAAAATTCTCAGAATCACCAAAAAAGACCGTTGCTACAGCAGAATGATACTGATGTAATAAGTAATTATATTTCAGGATAAAAACCATGGCTGTTCAGTGCTTTGGAGGAAGAACTGTTATGCGAATGCCTCTTTACTTTTCTTCCCGTATCGTGATTTTAATACATAGAAAAAAGAAACCGAGATTCTCTTTCTCTTTCGAGAAGTGATAAGAAATTTCGTAAATTCGTGATGATTCTCGTGAAATTCATACTGGATATTCTTATTCTTAGTTTTTAAATGGTTTCAAGAAGACCAAAAAGTTTTAATGTGTTTGTCAGATCTAAGAGCATGATCCACTAATTGATCTTGGAGGATCATTGAAAGGAAGAGAAATTGCAGAGGATGTATGGATATCATCATAACGGGCATATTGTTATTTTACTGAGGAATTGAATATGAAAAAAAAATATTTGGTAAACTCGTATCGCGTCTGTAAAGCTAGGATCCAAACTGCATAACAGTACAAATGTCTGAATATATTTTTCAGAGTATTCCTCAAGATTCATGTACTAAATCATGACCACACATGAGACAATGGTCTACTACTATACCCCAGAGACAAAACGATATCCAGACAGAGGAATATCAAAACAGTCTCCACTACGAACGGAAACAAAAACAATACAGTTGGCTTAAAAGCATTATTTTTATGATCTAAGGAAGAGATTTAATGAATAGTTATCTTCCTAGTGGTTAAACAATTACGGGAAAATACTACTTAATTTCTTGCACCACAACAAAAGATTAGAAAAAAAAAAGAACTGACTATGAAAAAAATTAACATTCATCAAGGGAATGTACGTCCCAACACCTGTGTCATTGCTTTGATAAAAAAAAAAAAGAAACATGAACTAAAGCCCGAATTGAGGCCACACCCACCTTATTCGTCTGACATGGCTCCATTAGTAATTCATCTCTTCACTAAGCATAAATTTTACTTTGGTTTACTTAGATTCCCTTGATATAAGGAAATGATATTTGGAGTTGATTAGTTTGTATACGAGAAGGATTTATTTTTCGGAATGGAATACAATAATTAGACCAAGTTATTAGTCTATAGACAACTACAACGAAAAGTCTTAATAGTTTATATGATGTCAGTTGTCATTTTTATTTCCTCCCAATAACTTTTCAATCCCCCCTCGTATATATCACAGTTAAATCTTGAAAATAGATTTGACATATATCATTTAAATCCATGCTATGCATTATGAAAAAAAAATGATGTGCCTTTTAATGAAAGCAAAGTATCTCCTCTCATCAACGAATTAGTCTCAACACTACGAACTATCTGAGCTCTAATTTTATTGCATTTAGGAATAAAACTATATATATAAAACTAGAGGGGGATTAAACTTAGTTCTTATAATACTTGCATAAATTATTTCGGAAAATTAACCTGTGCGCACTGGTATATGTAGAATTGGTAGAATATAATAAAACCATTCTAACCAAACTGACGATCAAGCGAGTTTTTTTTTTATGAGCAACATTTCAATTTCGTATTTTTTCTCATAAACCTACAAATAATCATTTAAATAGTAAGCTATATTACAGCCTTTTTTTTTAAAAAAAAAAATATTACTTTTAATACAAGAAAACAAAGAGAGAAAGAACAATCTTAAATAATAAAAAAACATTATTGTACAAGAACGACTTTAAATTTTTTTTCCAAAACATTTCATACATATTATATTGGCTTTTAACTTTCCGAATAAAACTAAGTGCATTTAAATACACAAATGTTTTTAAAGGTAAAGTAATATTATAATACCACTTTCTTGACAAAATATTTATATTTGAATAAAGAGCATGAAAATAAAAGATCTAACTTCTTGGCTTAAACATTAGAAATATTTCAAAAATGCATGTATTGTTTATGCATTTTACTAATTAGGAATTCTTGAAGATAATAGGAACTATAAATTTACAAATTTACATGTTCACCTTAATAAATTACATTTTATTGCAAAATAGGTATGGCTTAATAAATTATCAAAAAAGCCAGATTAGGTTTTAAGTAATTGTCTTCATAGCTTTCCAAGGATTTTTTTCATTTTGAAGGAACGTCCGGTTTTAGTTATACATACTCTCTAGCTTAGCAAAGTTAATCTATATATATAAGCGAAATAAAACTGACTGACTCATCACGAGATCTCAAAGACTATACAACCGATTGACTAGAAATTTAGCATAGTTACTCATTTTGCGATGTAGACGCTCACTTGGAACGAATTTTACGGAAGTCTTATCCAAAATTAATCTTATCCCATATCGGCGATGGGCATTGGAAAGCTCTCTGGCGTTCGGAGCTTACTTCCGTCACGGGTAATACAGAGAAGAAGAGAAGTGGAAAGATTAGGAAAGAGAGCAAGAACGAAAAGTCACTCAGTTTTGTTCTGGAATAGATGGCGCTGCACAAGCTATCACATGACGCTGATTCGTGGTACCATTATCGAGTAACTGAGAAACTGGTTTTACATTACATTGGAAAATAAAATTAATTATTTGGTAATTAGCTGGAAAATCCTACATATATATATATATATATATATATATATATACGGATGAGTGAGGAAACTCAATTCCATTAACCAATGCGTTTTTCAAAACAAGAGTTAAATAAAATACGGCTTTTCAGAGTTTGTAATAAATAATTCTTTTATATATTCGTTTGAATCATTTTTAAGGTTTGCCTGGTAACTCAGACAGTGAAACATGCAGTTGCATATTTAAAATTTTGAAGTGTTTATTGAGGTGTTTTGTACAATTTCTTTACCTAAAAGATTGATTTATAATTTCAAATTAAATTGTTGGCTCTTAAATCAAAATACTCAGTTTTGCAATCCATTAACAATTTCATAGGTTAGAAGAGATCATTTTTTTTATTCTAAATTGTATTAATTATTACTATTCTCAACGTTCCATGTTTAACTACACTAAATTTTTTTTAAAAACTGAGCGTTATAGGTAAAACTTTCTTAAGTTTTTGCAAAAAATAAAAGCTCTATTATTTGCTGAAGTTTTACAAGGAAACCGAAACGTCTCATTTCCCTGTAAAAAAGAAAGATTGAATTACAAATATTCTTCCAAAAGCTCGTTATGAAGCTCATGGAGCCATGAAATGCTATAATTTTTGCATAATAATATACTTGTCTTGAAAACTTCTAAAGATAGGCTCAATTTAAAGTTATTTTGAATGAAACATATGCTTTTTCGGAAACGAGAAACCATTTGTGCATAGATTGAAGGCATTTACGTTCTCTGTTAGGCTGAAATTTGAAAACTTGTATGCAGTACTTACAGCTGAGACCAATTTATTAGACCTGGAAAGTGCTATGAACATCGATAGAATTTTTCAAAAACCCTTAAAATGTTCCAAATGAAAGATATTTAGTCATATAAATCCTGATTCAGTGAATTTCGCAGCAGACAATGTACCGTCATAAACTTGTTGCCATAATACAATTGTAACAATTATAACATCTGTAACATCAAGCGGAGTGCTTAAAATATAATTTTTAATGAAATAGCTAGATGACTTTCTATGGTAATTTTTATATGTCATTGTACGAATATGATTTTGGAAAAAAAATGTTTTTTACGATACAGAAAAGAATAACTTATTTTTGCATTTAGCCACTTTCAATAGAATTAGGGAATTTAAATTTTTACTACTTATTAATTTTATTTGTGGGCACATTTTTACTACCCATTAATATTGTTGAATTTCATAAGCTACAACTGTAGTCAAGACTCATTTTCTTAAAATGTGAGGGATTTTAAGAGGCAAAGAATAAGTCGTATTTCATTTTTGTTTTGGAAAAAAACAACATAAGTGAAGTTATCTAATAGATTACAAAACTTCATTGATTAATTAATGCTACTTAGTTAAAGTTTGGGAGTGACCTTAATTCATTCCTCACAAACATTAGATCCTTTTAGTTAAATGAAGTGTATCCGAAACATAAAATTCTTATTGATTAACTTTTCAAGGTCAGAATATTAGATGTGGTTAATCAACAGTGTACTCTAAAACTAAAAAAAACTATTAACCAGAGACATTAAAATTCAAAAATTTGATTAAATGGCAAGAATAAAATTGAGTAGTTAATTTTCAAGCCTGGAGGACTCAACAGCGTACTATGTCAGGACCTTGAAGTTAAATTCTAATTCAATTGAGACAGCCATTCATGATTCAAACATGATTATTCTAAATGAAGGTGTTTGTGATGGTGTAAGAATTCAAACTATTTACTCAACACACATGGAAATCATATTATTTCTAACATATGTGGTTTTTATACTCTTATGAACACTGCTGGAATACGTAACTCTGGTTTTTACATTATTTAATTACAGTTTTCAAACATAAAAGTAAATATCGACAGAGAATCTTGTTATTTATTCATTAAAAGGGAAATGTCTTTTCAATCAAAAATGATTACTAGTATTCTGATTACTTTTTCCTCCTTTTAAGCCAGGTTTTCAAAAACATGAATTCGTCCATCCTCTCTCTCTCATTACTAATTCAACACTTTTTAATAAAAACCAAGCATTCTGAGAAAACTTTTTGAAAACTAATTTCAAAATCAAAGCAAACAAGACCACGACTTAGCACAATATAATTCTCATTTTGCCACTGGATCAATAGAAAAGCATTCTCTAAATTTAGGAATATCTCAGTCATAAGCTTGTCGTTTCGCAAACACACCTATACCTTAGTCGGCTCTTTATTATGTAGATGAGATTTCCATCGGCCTTTTGTTAGGAACAGACGCCGGCTTAATTCTAAGATATTAGCCGCACTCCATATTTTAATGGCTAATATGACAGAAATAGTGACAAAAATGGGGCTTCCCACTATTTATATTCGCTAATGGGAATAAGAGGAAAGCTAAGTTTCAGAAACCGAATTTTAACGACCACAAGCACTCATATTTTATTCATTTTAACAGACTTAAATCGTCGTTATTCGTGTTTTAGTCGTTTTATCGTGTAAAGAGATTAAGATATAAAGATGAATTTAGAAAAATATTCTATATTAAAATGCTAACATTTTTTTAAATGGCGAATATTGTTGCATATGAATGAGAGAGTGAAAAGAGTGAATATTTATAGCTGAGTATTTTGACATGAGTTAATGTAATGCTGGCATTTTTTCATAACTGGTATTTTCTTTGATTTTTCATGTATGTTTCTTTAATTTTGTTAAAAACTTTAGAAAGATGAATATTTTTAGATCGCTGTATTTCTTAATTTAATTTAATGTATATGCATATCTATGATTAAACTCCCTTCCTGTATTCATTATATATGAAAAAACTAAATTTATTCTCTTCAATATTTTAATGCTACTCTTTTCATGTTTCAACCTACTTTTACTTTCACATTAAATTCGTGCAAATATTGATTACGTGTTAGATCCTCGAACCAGTTAGCTTCCTAAAGACTGAATTTACAATTTTATAGAAAGTCCTCTGTTCCTATGGTATAAAAGCTTTTGTAAACTGTATAACGCTTTTTTAAGTTGAATGTGCTTTGTTCGGTTTAGCTTTTTGTAGATTGTTGCTTCTGAGTATGATAATGCATACTGACTGTAACAGTATAAGAATAGTTTAATTTGGTGAAAGTTAAGTTTTCACTAAATAATCTAACGTAAAATTATAACTGATTCTACTTCAAAGAACATGCCACGAAACAAAAATTGGATTATCATTGGAATACGACACAACTACATTACCTTTATCCGAAATAAGAGCAAGTAACTACTTTAAATACAAGGTGTGAATGTTAAAGAACGACTGACAGCTGTTTAGCACGAAGCCTTTTCTTTCGAATGCAGTGCTTCTTGCTTCTGAAAACAACTCTGCATAACCTAATCAATTCAAGCCCGGGTCGCCCTTTTACATCAAAAACGGATGACTATATCGAAAAAATTGTTAATATGTTTCGATCTGACAGTGGTTAAGTATTCATGTAATTGCTGAGATTGTAGGAATTGACAAAGAATCCGTATGCCAAATTTTATGTAACAATTTTAATGTGCAGAACGTGTGCGCCAAAATGGTATATAAATTTCTCACGTTTGAACAACAGGAAGCTCGCAAAAATATTTTTACTGACACTTTCAATGCAAATGGAAACGGACCAAGAAAAAAACTGGAAAAAATAATATGTTACGAATCTTGGTTTTTTTATTTATGACCCTGAAACTATGCGCCAATGAATGCACTGGAAGAGCTCGTTTTCATAGAGAGCCAAAGACGTTCGAATAAGCAAATCAAAATTCAAAGCAGTGATGATCGGGTTTTTTTTTCGATATTCATGGAATTGTGTGCCTTCATTAGGAACCTGAAAGTTAAACTACTAATCGATATTACTACATTAACGTTCTTGCTGAACTTCATCAAAGAATAAGGAAAAAACGATTCTAATTGTGGAAGGACAAGTCGTTCCACACTGTCTGTCCAGAGGTTTCTAGCCAAGCACAGCATACCAATATTAGACTATCCGCCATATTCGCTGAATCATCCGCCATGCGACTTCTATCTGTTTCCTAAGGTGAAATCTGCATGAAAAGAAACAAGAGTCCGTTGAAACTGTAAAAAAAGAAAGTGGCACGCTTTCTGAAGTAGCTGACAAAAGAAGACTTAAAGCACTGTTTTGAACATTGGAAGACTCTTTTGAAGCCTTGTAGGGAAAGAAGATAGGTGAATATTGAATGTGATGATAAGTGAATATGCATTAACTTACAAAATACAAAATATCAATACGACAAAATAAAATGTGTAACAGCGTCAGTCTCGTTATGTAATAGCCACACCTTATAAGTCAGTAAGATTTGCCAATTGCATCTCACTCCGCCATCCCTTCTGGACTAAAACTATCAAAATTTTCTTACATAATTTGGCATTCATTTCATACAACATTTTTCGAAATAATGTCAGAAGTAAACTTTTATTTGTAAGAGGATGAATTTCATAGATATGTATATCAATTATGAAGAATTTCAAAGTGTTGAGCCGCACATCTACATTGTCATTAAATCCATTAGAAGAAATTATGAATACTGATGATAATACAGATAATTAGCGCTTGGTAGATTTCTTATCTGACTTGAAATCTAATTATAAAAAGGAACTTGACATTAGTGAGCCCTAGAAACTTTATTTAGAAGCTTTTCATTTAATAGAAATCGAAGACAATGTCTCGGAAAGAAAAACAACAAACACAACTCACGCATAAAATGAAAAGAACAGATGCTCTAGAAGATAACTGGAATCTTAAAATAAATTCGTCTGCCCTTAGATATTTATACTTCTACAAAAGGAAAGTTCTTTTTAAGTTAAATAACATTGGTAAATATAGCTATTTTAAAATGCTCTTCCTACTGATAGATTTACTAAATATTCAGATAAATAATGCATTAAGTTTGGTTATTAACATCACTTTCAATGTACAATAGCTTATTATATTTGTAACAATTAAGCAAAATAATTACAGCCATGTATTCTTTAAAACAATGATGTATTTCTCTCTCTCCCTCTGATTTGGTTTTTACATCACATTCATTGAATTAGACTGTTTGTTCTTGTAATGTAAATATATGTAATTTTATAATAAATCAGACATAAAATGTAAGAATTATTTTTGTAAAAATTGAATACTTTTCTAAATAAAAAATTAATTTAAGAAATTATTTTATGATTGTAAAAATTCTGAAATTACCAATTTTGTATTATATGTTGATCGCTTTTACCTGTGTATTATTCCTGACTTAAATTGTAATACATTTAAAAATTTATTGTGTGATATTTAAACTTAAAAAGTCAATTGTGCGTTGATTAATTCTTATTATTTCATTAAAAATTCTCTAAATTGATACTAATTTAACATTTCGGTTTATAAAACATTTAGAAATGATTACTGTAATATTTTGATTTTAGAGGAGGATTTTTCTTTTACGAATATTTGTATTTCTTGTTCAGTATAAAATTCTCCTGCTGACACATTATCAGTTATTTATATTCGAAAAAATGGTCAAAAATGAAGTTAAAATTATATTTTAGAAATATTTATTTACAAAACGGTGCTGATGACCACAAAATGCTTCAGGTAAGACCTTATTAATAATTTACACCTATAAATAATTTACACCTATAAATAAAGTAATAAAAAATATAACTCCTTTATACCTGTGTACTAGTCTGAAACACGTGATTTAATACTCATGTACGTTTTTTCACGAAAATGTTGCAATCATTTTCATTTTCTCTCATTCATGGCAGGCATGAGAAAAATTTGATAACCGTATTATTTCGGAGGTTTTTTTTGGAATTTTTTCTTAAGTAAGGATTACATTTCTATTTTTAAAAATGTGTATGGAATCTGTTCCATTCTAATTTCAGCTTATGATTATGCGTCTCATGCATAACTGAACTTTTAGTTTTACATAGTTCATGCACCATTATAATTCCGAATTATAAATACATGGCTCACATATTATTGAAATTTCTGTATTTTCTAATGAAGTATGGAAAGAGTCTCCCTTTAAATATTATAATGTGTAAAAGGAATTTCAATAATCTATTATACTCTGTCTAATCTATAGTATATTTTATATAAATTGTCAAAATATGTGTTAATATTATTACGCAAAACTCAATTAATTAATCTGATTATTTTTTGGTATTTTACTAAGATCTCTCTAAACTGGTCCTGATTTGACATTAATAGTTGTGAAATATTTAGAAAATGATTATTCCAATGTTTTGATTTTAAAGAAAAATTCATCTTTTAAAAACATTTATTTATTATAGTAATTATGTCTAAATAAATGTTAATATAATTATAATTAATTCTCATAGCAAAACAATACTACAAATAGAATTATGTTTTCATGATATTAAATTACACTCAAACCATTGTTATGCTGTTAAATACGAAATACGCAACACTCAACCAATGATAATTTGTTACGTACACAAAACAAATGCTTTTATTTACGCTTCAAAATTATGTTTGCACTCACAACTCTATTACTCTTGCTTGTATTGCAGGTTTGTTTGTAGACATCATGTCAAAATATGTGTATTGTTAAAATGAATTAATTGTAGCACACTCACATGACACTGAAATTATTGTAACTGTTAAATTACTGCAATATTTTACTGAATTTACTTTTTGTTTATGCAAACATGTAAGTAAACATTTGAAATTAGCCACGTTTGTTAGTAAATTCATAATTAATGTTTACAAAAATAATTTTCAACCTACAATATCTGCCTCACGTATGAAAAGTGTGATTAAGAATTAATTAATTTTAAGTTTTGAGAATATTTGCCAGAACTGTATATCTGATAAGACCCAACAGTAACACATTCTTGCTGAGAAGGAAAATTGTGACAAATGCAATTTGTCTTCTTCGTTTCAAATTTTTTTTTTATTTTTAACGCCACTATTTTAACATTTAAACGTACTTTAACATTTTTTGGAGTCACACAAAACATCTAAGATGGTCCAAGACCAGGGAAAAGAAAGTAATGATCCTCTAAGATTTTTTTTGTAGCACGCCAAGACAGTCAGAAAAATCTGTCTTGAAATGAGATTTCCTTCTCATGCGTAAAATCATTCAAGGCAAAGTATCTATCCTAGACAAATAAAGAACTTTCTAGAACATTCTTTCAAGGGCGAATGTAATAACGCTGTGTATATTAGGTTTAGTTTATAGATCGCATGTAGCCTTTTTGCTCTAATGCAATATTGTGATTTGAATAGCTGTGTTCAGTCATTGTTTAAACTTTGACTTAGATCAGTCTAATGTTTGACCAGGTCATGTTAAAGGGCGCATGTTTAGAACTTCTACAGGACCTGATTTCCTATAGAACCTTCTATTCCAGAATGTATGGTTGAAACACGACAGTGCCCTTTGGCACGAGACTACACAAATAAAGCAGTACCTGGTGGAGACATTCGTGGTGCAAACAGTCAGGTATGAGGGTTTTCAGAGATTTACATCCAAGTTCAGTTGACCTAACTTCAATAGATCTCTTCCTGTGAGGGCACTTCGAACAGCATGTGTAGGCTAACCCTCCACCAACATTGCAGGACCTTCGAAACCACATTAAAGATGCCTTTGCTAACATATCATCCGCTATACTAAAACTTGCGCAACGTGAAGTTCAAGCAAATGTTCAGAGATGTGCATTGTAGCTGATGGAGAGAAGGTTGGAAAATAAAAAATAATGGTTTCTTGATAACTAGTTGATTCTTCTCCTTAGATCGTTTCATCTCGTCACAAAGTAGGAAATCACGAATAAACAAATGCATGTTTAAAGCATTATGTTTTTATTATTAATATCCCCACGATGTGTTTTCGAACTAAATCGATAATGCCCCATGACTTTGTGTAATCCATTCTTTTTCCCTTTCCCATACCGTTTTCGAGAAAGGAGTCTTAACTCTGCAGTTTTCCACCAGGAGTGACGTCAGCCGTCTCATCGAATAACGCATAAACACTTATCTGCGCCTAAATAACACCACTTAACTACTACAGCTGCAGCCACTCGGAAAAGAGGGAGAGAGGGAGGTGCGGATTTTACCAGGCACCCTGTATATATTTGCGCTTGTTTTTATTGTATATAATGGTTGTTAAATTATAACAAGAAATTATAAAAAAGTAATTGTCTGAATTGAATGAATTTGAAATTATATTATTACACGAGATGCATTTCAATTTTCCGAAGAAATTTCAGCATGAAAAAAGAATTGTAGTGATTTTCATGCACTTAAATTGAAAACATATAAGTGAAACATGAATATTTATTTTATTACACATAAATCTTTTTCTAAAATCACATGATAAGCTAACGGATATTGGAGATGAAATTTTGAATATCTTTGACGAAACCATTTAAGTAAATTACTGGAAAGGAGGTTAAGTTATTATATTAATATTTTTATGAATAAATAACACTTCTTAATTCACTAAAACGTCTTGTATATAATGCCTTACCAATTTTTAGATCTAATAAATATTCTAATTGCTTGATTGATGAAATTTTTATGTAATATGAAAAAACACATATTCAACTAAATCAATAAAAATACTAAAGATATATTAATATTACTATTCTGTAAGAAATAAAAACAAAGGTAAAAATGACCTTTTACATAAATTTCTGAGTGCTTTTAAATTTAAAATGACTACTCTTGATGCGTAAATAAGTTTTAAATTATTTTCAAAAACCTTTAGCTTTTTAAACAATTTTGATCTTAATTGAAGTAAATTTTGTTAATTTTAAAGTTTTCTTTACTTTAGAATATGAGAACTTTCAATAACAACTTTATAAAGTAAAATAAATTTGTTTGGTTATCGAGGCTATATCTTCAGAGAAATCTTTAAAGTTAAATCGTCTGGCGTTTGGCTGGAAAACGAGAAAAATGCATAAGTGGTGTTATTTTATTACGAAGTAGTGCTAATGAAAATATTAACGTAAACACGTTGATGCTTAAATTTGAGTTTAAGGTAAAATTTCCATACTTTGAGCCAATTACTTTTGTTGTAAATAAATTTGTTATAAAAAAATATTTCATCCTATGTAACTGATGTTTGAACTAAACAAAAATTCCAAATAGATCATTATTTAAGATAATAATTTTTTTTATAAACTTTTCAAAAGAAATTGTATTGCATTATAAATGAGATAACGAGTTTCATAAATAGAAAAATACCGTTTTTTCGAGTATAATATAGAATAAGCAATAATCATTAAAAATAAACTTCAATATCTTGAATAATGGCCTCTAGCGATGATTTATAAAATATAATATTTCCTAATATTCTAAAGTAACTAAGGAAGTTAACTACTCAAACAAAAATATAGTAAGATTTGGGAAACAATATTTTTTATGTAATTTATAAATTAGATGGATATTATAGAAATTATGTAATGAAACTCTGATTCGAAAATAAAATCGACATAATATTTATAATATGTAATTTAACATAATCCTTAGTTTTTTTTATTAACTTTAAAAATAAAGGTATTAAAAAGAGATAATTTGATCAAAATTTCGTACACAGCCTGTTTAACATTAAAAATTATTTAATGTCATTTGTTTGAAATCAACCATTTTAAAAATATTAGTATTAAATAGAATTAAAGATTGAATTATTGTTTATAAGCGTCTCACTTAGAAGCAATACTTGAACTGGCAACGAACTCTGATACATTATACATCCTTTCGTCACGTTAAGACTGTAGATTCCTTTTTAAAAATAAATTAATCCTTTTTAAAACTTTATATAACCAATCGTTTTTATTTTCTTATTTTACTTTAAATGGTTATGAAAATTTACGGGTATGATTCATTGTCTTGAATAAATTTGTATTAAAACTTTTAAATAATCCCTAGCGAAGTACTGAAATTTCACTGTATGATTTTCCTCAAGAATATTTTTTGTAAACTTGACATTTATGAGCTGTGATCTTACTTTTTATTTTAAAATTTAAGAATAGCAGGACATGAGGGGGAGGGAAACTAAAACTGAATTTAAGACTCTTTCTTTTTGAGACATAAATGTTTTAAAAATTATCCGTAGAGCTCAGGAATTTTGTGTCATTATAAGGATGTTTTAATTAATTTGTTTGAACTATAAAAGTATTTTTAGTTGATAAGTTTTCTTTCCCTTTATGTTGAATATAACCATGATTTTCCAGATATATTTGCATTTATAGGTACCATTTTTAAATATAAAATTCCATAAATATACAAAATAATTTATTACTATTATAGAAATCAACGCACAGTATATAGTGAACTAACTGATTAAAGGATATTACAGCATATTTTCTTTCAAAAAGTTATAGAGCTTCATAATTTTGGAAATTTTAATTTAAATTATATTGGAAATTTTAATTTAAGCATATTTTCTTTGAAAAAGTTACAGAATTTCATAATTTTTGAAATTTTAATCTCTTTCCTATTTTGATACAAAAATATTTCTGAAAAATAAAGTATTACATAAAAAAAATCTTTAGTTATTTTTTTATGTATAAGTATATCGTTTATAGAAGTATAAAAAGAAATTGGAACCATATCGTGTGATAGTTTTCTTTAAAATGGTACTTTTATGCAAACATATTTCACAAATCATGTCCACATACAACTAAGAAGGAGAAATCTTTTTAACCAAAAAGTTTCCGTCACAGTTCTAGAAAATGATTAAAATATCCCTATTAGTCACACAAAAAATTCAAGGTCTGTTAATAATTGGAAAATATACATCACAAAAACAAGAATTCTTAGATATAATATCCCAGAATTCCTTTAATGCCTGGGTATCCTTAAGTAAATTTATCCATTCTTTTTTATCTAAGAAGTCCATATTTAATTTCAGAAGTTGTTTACGGTATTTTGCAAAGTATTTATAATAACTCCATTTTCTAGTTTAATTTATAACAGCTTTCTCGGAAGTATTAAATTTATGTAAAGATTCACAATACTTCCTAAAGAGGAAAATCTATTAACCCTCGTTGTACCTTTTGAGGATTTAACTCATTGTACGTCAATTAAGGATAGAATCTAGTTCGTCGTAAGAAATTCGCATGTCTTACACTTTTTTGTTAACTTGTTCTATTTACCTCAAATTGAGGCTTACTTTCTTTCTTTGTCTCAAGTTTAAAGTTCAATTAAGCATGTGAATGAATTAAAAATGCAGTTCTAATTATTATTTTGATTTGTGTGAGACTGTATTCCTACGCAGATTGGCTATTTTGCTATTATAATTAACCAGACCACATTAATTTATGCTTTTTATCATATGTTTATTATTAGATATTTTGTGTTGATTTTATCTTAATTCGCTGACATTGTCTCAACATTTTTTCACTCTTTTAGGTATAATATTTGAAAAAAAAAGTATTTCGTACTTCAAAATTGTAATTAATATATTTTTTAATAATTTTTGTCACATCTACAATATTTTTTTTATTTAATTACCTATGATTAAAGAAAATGTTTCATTCACTGGGAACGGTTATAGTAATAATAAAATAATGATTTTGTTTATATTATAAAAAGGAAACAAAATAGCTTGCATTTAATAGTTTCTTCATTTTAAGTTTTAATTTTATTTCTCTATCACATTCCAGCACTCGTAAATTATTTGATAAAATTCTTATCAATTAATAATAACTATAACTAATTAGTAATTAATATGTGTCAGTATTATAATAACCGAAGATGAAGTAAAATTATATTTAATACCTAGTTCTAAAAATTCTAAGCTAAAGCTGGCAAATTAAAACTTAAACATAAAATACCGTATAAATTATTCAGTAGTTTTAGTCTAAAATCTTTTTTCTCCTAATTTCTGTAATACTAAGATTTTTTTTATTATTATTTTAAACTTCATTTTTAGACATTTTTTGTTAATTTTTTTTAAAAATATATATTAAAAAAGATGCTTTTCAAAAATAATTCTCTCAATATTTACACATTTATTACTTAACATAATCTTAATATAAATTTATTCTTGAGAAATTGCTTTTCCCTTACTTATTCATTCAAATGCAAAGGGTTTTAAGGTTTTTTTTATATGTGGACAATTCTTACTTGACATTTTAAGCGAGTATGTAAGATACACGTCTGAATGAAATTCAAAAGTTCTTTCCAAATTTCGTTTCAGTCTAGTAAACCATTTCCAGTTCTCATGCATTTTCTTGAAAAAAATACTTTTGGTTCAAAATTGTGAAAAATATTTTTAATACAACCTGATAAATTCCGAATCCTTTTCTACAATTTTGATCTACATTGTTTTAGATATAAAAAAGAGGTATTATATTGAAATATTAAAACTACGCTAACGTATGTGTACTTTGTAGGAATTATTTAACTATAGACATGTATAGAATCGCTTTTTTTTCTGTCAAAGGCTATTATGTGGTATGTTTGATACTGCGTATTAAAAATAGAATGAAACCAATTTGAAAGAGACAAGTAAATTGGTAGTTTTTCCTTTTACCCGAAGTTAATGTTTTTTTAATTCAGTGCGAAGCTGAAGAATCCAACTAGAGGACAATATTTTGACATTCATAGCACATTTTGTTTTCAAATGCTTGTTTTAACTCAAGTATTTTAGTATATAATTCCTGTATTCTATAATAATAGTAGCAGTTGATGAATTTTATGTACCTTGTGTAATAACAGTAGTTTAAGAAAATAAATATAGAACGCAATATTTACTGTTAGAATAATAGATTAAATTGAACAATAAATTAAAAATTATCTTCCTAATTTTTATTATGACGTTAAGATAAATGTTAGTATTGAGATAAATTCTTGATTTTTCAATAATTTCATTACAGCATTAAATTCCATAAGCTTTTACCGGAATGTACTTTTGACAGCCAAAGTTCTATGCAATCTATCTTCTTTCCTAAAAGAAATGGTTTGATCATGCTTGAAACTCACTTTATGTGTTCCTTTTTTTAAAAAAAATTCGAAATAGTACAGATTTTGCAACTTCAATGGCGTGAGTTACAGCTGATCTTATGGTCTCTCTTCAGATAATTGGAATATGTCTAAATTTTTCTTTTCCCGCAATCTTTGCATATACCTTCATAGTTTTGCTCTTTTCAGAGATCGACATTAGCATATAATTCATCTCGACGAATATTTTTTGGAAGCACATTTTCAAATTCTTGATATTCTGTTACACTTAAATTGATTTACAGCTAACGCAGTAGCATATTTCTGCAACACTCTTTGTTTTTATTTTGATGCATCAAGAAGTTTAAAATCGTTACTCAATCTTAGATCAAAAATTATCTCTCTTTTTTTTTATCATACTTTTGCAATCGGTTTATATTCAAGTGAAATAAAACGATCGATTTCTATCAGCAGGTAAAATTAGAAAAATATTTTAATCCGTAATAATAAGATTAACATCATAATAAAATGCTTGTCAAAACAAATGACAGCTCTCGCAAAGCATTGATTTTTATTGAAGGTTAAGCAATTTTGCGCTACATCATAACCTGCATTGTCCTATATAATCCCGATTAAATATTCACTTATTACTGATACGAGTATTGTGGGATAGAAGTAATATGATATTTGAAACCAATGTTTTGTTAATCTCGATAAATTATTTTTTCAATATTTATTTATGCAATTTTAATGATCATTTACTTTTTGCTTAATAAAAATGAGTTTTATCTTATACATTTTGTATGCAAATCACGATTTATGTATGTGTGTGTCCTAAAATAATAACGAGTTCATTTATAACTCTTTTGCGGATAAATCTGAATCGACTTACGTAGCTATCATTTAATGAAAGTTTACAATAAATTTAGTATTATCAGAGGGATTTATGGAAAATAAGGTATATATTATAATTATTTATTTGGACAGTTTTAAATGATATAAAGTTATTAAATGAAATAAAGTTATTATTCTTGATTTGTTTGGTTTCAGGAAGCTTTAGATTGAAGTAACCCATATAATTGTAACTGTTAAATTATTTCTAAAATGTTCATGGCACAAACTTAATTTTTATTTATTCTTAAGGTTTATTTACTTAATTACCATCAATAATTATTCATTTATATCAGAGTTTCTTGACTTTTCGAAGGGCATCATTGTAGAATTCAGCACCATTAAACTCTGTGTTCTTCATAATGCGGGTTACTTCATTCTTCGACTTTCTGAGACCAAACAAATTAAGATTAATAGCTGTAATTTACATCATGTACATAAAGGTCAATTAATATGCATAGTAAATTGTATTTAAATATCTCGGTAATTTCTTAGTATAACAATAAAAAAATTTGCACACATTAAAGCAAAATTCTTTTGAGCAAACTACTCAATATATTTTCTTGCATCCAACTAAACTTTCGTCTTGACATGCATTAATAAATGAAAATAACACAAAAGTAATCATCGAATGAATAACATTCATTCGCCCAATATTTACTCTCAATGTTTAAAAAAATATCCTGATTTCCTTTCAACACATTTGATTGTTTCAAAAACTATCAACACAGAAGTATGTACCAAATGAACAAAATTAAAATTCCCTAATGATACAACAAACCACAGTCTTAACTGGATGTTTGATAATGAGTTTTTTCTCTCACATCCCTGAGCAGTAAATTCAAGTATTTTTCACAAATTAAAGGGAATTAAATCGTACTTCTTGTCATACCGTTAATTACTAGTTGTTCGAAAGCTTTTAAGTATCGAGATTAGTTCGTGCTTTTTGAACTAATTTAGTTTTTAGGAACGAGAGTGTTCTTTTATTTTCTTGGTATAATTACGCGCATCAGTTGACAAATTCCTACAGCGATGAAAAGAAGGCAAAAAGAAAAAAAAAATATCTCGATATTTTGGAACGCAAATCAACACATGTCAAAATCATATTAAAGCTCTCTTGTTGTTGAGAAACTTAACGGTAACTTTTAATAAGAAAAAAAAAACATAATTTTATCTAGCTTACAAGTTTTATTTTCAAATAGTCCTCAGTGAATGAGATTCAATAGGATTTAACTACTCATAACATTTGGAACAAGAATCATAGAACAAAATAATTTTTTTTGTAAAATACAGTAGTTTAAGGGGACTTAGTACCTTTCGAAATCAAAAGAAGGACATTTTGACAAACTTTTTTCGATTCATCATGAATCAACAATTTTTGTTCATTTCAATATGAAACTTTGCCAGTTTGTGTAATAAAGTATATAATTTAAAATATTGGGTCAATTTTTGCTATTAAATTAATATATTTTCTTAAACAACATGAAATATGCGTACAAAAATTTAAAAAATAAATTAGCTTACCTTACGTTACCCACGAGATAACATTTGAAAGATGTACAATAGAACCATAACTATTATACCAAATTAAAGCTAAATAATGACCTTATTCTGTAAACCTCAAATTTTAAATTTATCTTGCATTAAAAAAATTGAAAAATTAAAAAATGTTATCAAATTTGTATTTAGTAACTTTTTTTCGTGTATCATGTTCTAAAATAAAATCTAACAGTCCAATTAACAAAATTGAGGTTCGCAGAAAAAAGATTTACAAGTACAACACTCATGTAAAATTTTAAAGCTCTGCATGCAAAATATTTTTTTAATCCTGTGGGAAAGTGTGAAAAAACGAAGCTGAGAAAAAGAGGTTTGTTTACATTGCATTACAAAGAATAAGCCACTTTAGACACTTATATTTTTTTGTTGCACAGGGCGTAATAATTGTCGGATTTTGACGCAGTATGCTTTAAAATACTCCTAACATTCAACACTATTTTTTAAAAACAAATTTGAAAAATCGAATTTTTGAAGGTGCAAAATTACTAAGTTCCCTTAATAAAATCTAACGGAGTATGTTTATTTTTGTTATCATTTTAAGCGGTGTAAGGTAGCTTTACATAAATACTGCTATGGATCATATTTTGAATACAAATTGTAAGAAAGAAAATCTAATATTTCAAGTACAGAATAAAGTCTGACAGCTTAAACATATTATTATCACCTATTTATAATTCAATTTCAAAAAAATAAACGGTGAAAAGATCATTAACTATCTTACTTAATTACTAAAATAAAATACATGTACTCATTAATTAAACCTGACAATTTATGCAAAGTTATTCCTCTGAATTTAATGGTTAGCAAAAATTTCAGTTAAAGAATGTAACTATCGTTCAGTTTTTAAGCGAATTTAAAGAGATTCATTTAAAAAGTGAATTTTTATGTGATAATAAATCATAGACGGGTGTGTCTATTAAATAACGAGACTGACGCTGTAAAATATTTTATTTTGATTTCATATATATTTACATATTATCACTTTCAAAATGCACCTCTTCTCTATCCTTACAACACTTCATGCGAATCTTTTATTGTTCGAAACAGTGCTGGAAGTCTTTTGTCAGCTCCTTCTGGTACGTGTTGCTATCCCTTTCACAGCTGCAATGGACTCAAATATTGTTCCTTTTAGTGCAGATCTCAACTTAGGAAACAGATTGAATTCGCATGGCTCAGGATCCGGCGAATAAGGTGGATTTTCTAACATTGGGAAGTTGTACTTGGCTCTCGACAGACAATGCAGAATAAGCCGGCCCATTCCCATGGTGGAAAAATGTGCCTTATGGATTCTTTGTCAATTACTACAGTCTTGGCAATAGCATGAATACTTAACCGACGGTCAGATCGAACCATATCACAGATCTTGACAGATTACCGGGTTATTTTTTTCGCTGTTGTCATCATTTTTTGACATAGAAAGGTGACCCGGGATCGAATAATCTTCGACGTCTTCTCGGCCCTCTTGAAAATGCTTAATCTCTCAAAAACAGTTGTATATGATAATTATTCATTACCAAACACTATTTTCAATAAATTATCACTAGCGTTTTTTCCTAGTTTCATGTGAAATTTCTCAACAATTCGCTGCTCACTTATCATTTTTCAAGCGATCCAAAAAATATAACTCTAATGCAAACGCAGGCCATGATTATATATATTTGTTTACAGAAACGAGAGCCACTTCATTCGAAAGAGATGGCTTCGCGTTAAACAGCTGTCGATTTGCGCTTGCAAACTTCTTCTCTTATAGCTTCAGTCTCATTATTTAATAGCCACACCCGGACAGTATTTTGCTTAAACTTTTAAACACGTGCCATAAAAAGTGCTAAAATATTTCTATTATTATTAACAATAAAAGAATTAAATGTAATGTGAGACATAAGTAGATTAAATTCATTTTTTTCAAACAGACCATAATAAATTGTATAGATAAATAAGTCATTTGAGTTCTAGGACATTAAAGTAGTTTACGAAATGAGAATGTTTTGTATTCATAAAAAAAGATGATTTCCAATTTACAATGATGCAACTATACTGCTAAAAGACTATAAACTAAGTGTTTCTGAGTCTTTAAAAAGTTATTAACAATTTCGAAATTTTAAAATTCTTAGTATTTACAATTTACATTTAATAATGTAATTTAAATTTGAGCCATCATATACTGCAATAATTTCTAATTATTGTGTTATAATTTTGTGAAAACATTTTACGGCTTTTCACATTTAATATTAATAAAACATAGTTCAAAGCGGTACTGTAACTTATGTCATATAATTAAAATTCAAGACAAAATTGTATAATGTCTGAAAAATTTTTCATACTTGTTACGTAAATAATTCTAGAATTTCCATAGACTTGAAAATAAGTTAAAAAACATTTCTTTTCTCTTTTCGTAACACTCGAAAGAAAAATAAATATTGCTCAAAGTTTCTTGGTTCTTTGTACAACGAAATTCTCCCTAAAGTGGAATTTCTTTCAGATTCAAATTTAAACTATTCAAGATCATATTTCTTCCAGTAAAAGTGTCCACTTTCTTTTCACAGAATTCGTTGAAGTAAGCTTGAAAAGATAGGACTATATCTTTATTCTGAATAAAACCCTTTTCTCCCTTATAATAATATAAAAGGATAAATCAAGGAACTTACACTCAAGCAGTAACGTGAATATCAGCATACGAAAAGGCGAGGTATTAATATTTCCACATATTAACTGGACCTAAATTTCTTCAATTTTTATTATTAAAATATTATTTTAGGTATTAAACTGAAATTTTCGTGATGCACTCACATATATAAACACACACATACAAGGTATGATCCAACAGTTCGGGGACAAGATGTAAGAAATCTGAGCCTGAATAGTTCACAGTCCCGAAGCACATACACCTTCAAAATAGTCACCTTGGACGAGGATACACTTCTGCCAGTATTCGTATAACTTCTGAAAGCACTGCTGGAAGCCATTTTTTCAACCTCCCGTAAGGCCTCCACCGATGCTGCTTTCGCCTCATCTGATGACACAAAACGGCGTCCCTGTAAATGTTTTTTCAGTAATGGGAACAGATAAAAGTCCTAATGGGATAAGTCCGGTGAATAAGGAGGCTGTGGAAGCACATTAGTGGGAGTTTGGGAGAGGAACTGTTTTACCAATTGGGATCGATGTGCTGGTGCGTTGTCCTGCAGAAGGAACCAGTCGCCACTCTGCCAGCACTGAGGCCATTTACAACGAATGTACTCCCTCAAACGAAGTAAAATGCATAAGTAATGCTCCTTGTTAACTGCTCAGATTTTGGAATAAATTCTGAATGCACATTTCCTTGAGAATAAAAAAAAATACCTCCATCATTACTTTCCCTTTTCTCCAATTCTGCCGGAAAATTTTCGATCGCTTTGAGCAGGGCAACTTCCCTGTTGAGGATGCACGCTTCGATTGGATGTCAAACAAATAACACCACATTTCGTCCCCTGTAATAATGTGGTTCAAAATGTCTGGCTCCTTGTCGGCTATGTCGATTGAATCATCCGATATTGTCATTCGTTCCTCCTTTTGTTTTGTTGTCTACAATCGAGGGACAATGAGCTGAGACAATCGGTGCATGTTGAGATCTACTTATAGAATGTCTTCGAGAAGAGTGTAGCCTCAGGAATTTGTGCAAGTGTTTGGCAACGATCTTTTCAAACAAATTGAGACCCCAACGCAACATTTTCAGAGAATTCAAAGTTTGTACAACGCTTTCATAGTCTTTGATGGATTTTTGCCCTCTTTAAAACGCCGATGCCACTCGTAAGCCTTGGATTCGTAAGATTCCCCGAACAACTTTCTTAGCATTTCCAAAGTCTCCATTGGTGTTTTACCTAAGCGTTGACAGAATTTAATATTGCAAGGCTGATTAAGGATAGCCATCTTTTATACGTCGCGGAGCAAAGGCAACTAAGTGCAGAAGAAAACAGCTGCAATTAGGGTTTGGTCACATGACATAGACTAAAACAACCTGGGAAGTTAGGGTGGTTGGAAGAATCTATTTCAAGCGGTTTAACGTTAGGTACTTGTTTTCGTTGTCAGGAATGGCCACAGTCCTCGAATTTTCGTATCGTACCTCTCGTGCATATATATATATATATATATATATATATAACTCAGTAATAAACGTGTAAAATTGCATTTTTGATTCCTGGTTGAGTAAGAACACTTTAATTCACTGAAGATTATTTATTCATTTCGATAAGAAGGAGAAGAGAAGATATATATCATTAAGATATAAGGCAAGAGTCGTAGGTGCACCATCTCGATTACATTGAAAGAGTTTAGAAGAGAACAAAGAGCAGAATTTTTGTCTATTTTACAGGGATTTCTGCAGATCCTCCGGTATAAGATGAAGGGGGTTTGAAGTCATTCCTTTACGTCTATCAGTCTAGAAGGAATTATTTCTGACAAATTTATGATTGCTTGAAAGCTGCTTAAACAGATTTTATGAGCGCGTGATTTAATAATTAAAAGGTTAATTTGGAATTGGTTCAGAAAATAGGAATGAACTCCTTACATTTGAGTTAGAGAACTGCAAAACTTTAGAAAATTAAATTCTTTTTACGTGAAATCATTGCAAGCTTAATACTCTTCAAACAATTAAAAACATTGATTTTGCCCAATTGTTTCATTGTATATGTTTTATTATTAAAAGCTTCTGTTCAATTTAGTTCATAAGAACTAGCTCTTATCCCAAAATGTATATTTCATTAAAATAACGATTTGGGAATTTTAAGGTTCTCGGAAAGAAATACAAAATAACGTCTGACCTCCTGCAAAATATTTTTATGTTTCAATGTAATATTTTATCACTTGATCTATCGATGATGTATTGTTTTTATTCCATCTCGAAAATTAAATTTATTCGGGATTGCCATTTCAGGATATGAATTCCTCATTTGAGGAGAACCTCCGTCCTTCAATAGAAATTATGTGCCTAGGGAAGAGATAGAAGTCTGCTGAATTCATAAGAGGTGAGCAAGGTGGGTTTGATGATAACTCATAACACAGTTCATGTATTTTTCGCTATGGCTATGACGCAAGTGGGGGGCATGCATTATCTAGATGAAAGATGGGTTTGTTTTAATGAATCTATTAATATAAAGAGAGTTGATTCAGGAATTAAGTGTAGCATTTTATTATAATTATTTGACAAGGGGAAAGATAATCTATTATTAGAATCCTTTTTAAATTCCAGAAAACAGATAGCAACGACTGTATTGCCTTTTTATTGGTTGAAAATTAGCATGATTTCAGTGCTGGAAGGGTTGTTTTGTTATTAAGGTACATTAGTGGCAACATGTTTCATCTGTGGCCACAAACCAGTGCAAAAGTCTTGCAGAGTTTTCTGAAAACATTCTCTCTCTGATGCATTTTTGATCCTGTACTAACGGTCAAGGCATCGATCTAGTAAACAATCTTTTCCTGATCAATTTCTGAGTCAAAATATGATATGACATCTCAGATAAAAATCCTAGAAATATCTCGCACTTACAGTCGGAGATCCATTAAAACCATTTAGTGCACTTTTGCAATCATTTCTGGGATGGTGACTCATCTAAGTTGATCACCACGCTAATCCTTATATTAAGTTTTTCCGGACGTATTTAAACAATTTGATCCATTCAGCAACATTTGAATATGAAGGAAAAGAGTCTTCCAGTGTGTGTTTTGAAATCAGCATGAATTTCATTAATTCTTATAACTTTGTTTATGATCACTATTCAAAATAAAAGATTTGTTAATTTTAAGGTTCTCGGAAAGAAATACAAAATAACGTCTGACCTCCTGCAAAATATTTTTATGTTTCAATGTAATATTTTATCACTTGATCTATCGATGATATATTGTTTTTATTCCATCTCGAAAATTAAATTTATTCGGGCTTGCCATTTCAGGATATGAATTCCTCATGTTTCATCAGTTTTTTCCATCTTCAAAAATCACAATATGAGAAAAAAAAATAGAAAGGCTTCTACAACACAGTTGTGCACAGAAAACAATGTTGCTCCACGTGTCTACATATTAAGATTAATTACTAATCGTATCTATTATTGCTTTAGAATCGGTGAAGTAACAGTGTTTTAAGTGGATGATTCCAAAAACATTACTTGTACTTAAAAATAAACTACACTTGTTCTTAAAAATAAATGTCTTTCATTTAATTCATAAAACAACCTGTGTTATATTTATATTTTAGAATTAGGTGAATTAATAGAAGTTATATATATATATATATAACAGGTCAATTGAAAAGTCCCCGGCCTGACACATTGATGGCACTACTAGAATTAAATCCATATGTTTTTTTTAGTTAGCCCTAACCCTCAAAAGATGCGTGTATAAGTTTGACAGCTGTCGGATCATTAATTTGTGAATTATAGCATTTTGAGTGAAGCAACTTTTGTTATTGAGAAAAAAATGGATGAAAAGGAATTTCGCGTGTTGATAAAATATTGCTTTTTGAAGGGAAAAAATACATTTGAAGCAAAGGCTTGGCTTGATGACGAGTTTCCGGACACTACCCCAGGAAAATCAACCATCAAGGACTGGTATGCTTAATTTAGACGTGGTGAAATGAGCACCGAAGATGGTGGACGCCCCAAAGAGATTGACGAAAACATTAAAAAAAAATTCAAAAAATGATTTTGAATGACCGTAAATTGAAATTGAATGAAATAGAAGACACACTAAAGATATCAACTGAACGTGTACATCATATCATTCACGAATATTTGGGTATGAGAAAGCTCTGTGCAAAGTGGGTGCCACGCGAGCTCACTTTTGACCAAAAACAACGACGAGTTGATGATTCGGAGCAGTGTTTGAAGATGATCAAGCGTAATAAACCCGAGTTTTTGCGTCGATATGTGACAATTGATGAAACATGGCTCCATCTTTTCACTCCGAAGTCCAATCGACAGTTACCCGATTGGACTGCACACGATGAACCTGCTCTAAAGAGTGGGAAAACGCAACAATCGGCTGGCAAGGTTATGGCGTCTGTATTTTAGGATGCGCATGGAATAATTTTCATTGACTACCTTGAAAAAGGAAAGACCATCAACAGCGACTATTACATAGCGTTATCCGACCGTCCGTGTCCAGTCAATGAAACGATGGCAAAAATCCAAGAATTGGGCTTGGAATTACTTCCATCCACCGTATTCTCCAGATCTGGGCCCCAGGACTATTTTCCTGTTCTATAATCTCAAAAGAATGCCGTGTGGAAGAAATTTCGTCGATTGAAGAGGTGATCGCCGAAACTGAGGCCTATTTTGAAGCAAAGGACAACTACATCTACAAAAATCGAAAAGTTAGGTCGTTTTAATGAGTGTAACCTTTGAAGGCATTATGTTGAATAAAAAACCATTTGCCAAAAAAAATGTGTTTACTGTGGTAGGGACTTTTCTGACCTGCTTATATAACTTAGATAGAAAGACAGTTTGTTTACTCATATAATATGTTTGTTATAGGTTTGTTTTGTAATAGGTTAACTCACACATTTATAATTATTGTAAAAATTTTAAAAGAACAATTTTAACTGACCAGAGCTATTAGCATTTAAAGAATACAAGTAATGTGCATGCATCGACCACTGATTACTGGACCCGAATCTCCGCAGGCATGTTTGAAAATATTTAAGGAGGAGAAGTTATGAGAACAATGGTTCTCATTTCCCAGACAAATCAGTCACATAAATAACAGTACCACACATCTCTATATATGCTATGTTGCTTCTGAAAGATCATACTCCAAATTGGAGGCACTTTTCCTATACCAACACCATTTTAATATATAAGGATACTATTTAATATTAAAATATATATATGGATATATATATGTTATATATATATGATATATACATATGGAATATATGGTATATATGATATATATGATGTATGGGAATGAGTAGTATGATATATGGAAATAATATATATATGATATATATATATATATATATACAATTCCGAAATAATAATTTAATTTTCTAAATTTCTCATTTCTAACTCGCAAGAGTAGTTTCGAAAGAGAGTTTTCTGATTCCATCTTCATATTATCCTCTATTTATTAGATCACGAACCCACTGCTCAACGTCTTTTAATCAAAATTGAATGTTCTAAATGTTGCCAGCATTTCATCAACGATTCCTTATTCCATTACGCGTTTCTTGCTTTACGTAAGTGCTACGTTATGGAAATATCCCTTTGAAATTCGGCTCATCAAATTCATATAAATTATGCTTTTGGAATCGAGACAATGTCGAGCGTACTCTTTTATATTTAATTTTATCTATGCGGCTCGCATTTATCATTTAATTCATTGTATATATATAGAGAACGATGCACAGCATATATTTGCATATATATAGCTCTGTGTGTCATGTGTCATGTGTACCAAGTAAGTGGCATTTATTTAATTATTAAGATTTCTGTAAACTATGAATAATTTGTCAATTAAGCAATCGAAAGGATCTAACTAGTAAACGAAACAGAACCCAAATGGAAATCAACTGCTATAGCAAAGCTCTCTGGAAATCAAATTCTTGCAGCAAGCAGCTCAGTACCCAGCAGACCATAATATGCAATAAAATAATGTTTTTAGAATTTACAAATAGCTTTTGAAATATATTTTATTCATATATGTAACCCGAAACATTGTAATTGAAAAAGTCTAACATACAAATAATTATTAGCTTAATCATCAAGACTTTTGTTTATCTGATGTAACAGCATATTTTCTAGCCTTATTTAATATTTTGTTCTAACCTTCAACAGAAGATAAGAAGCTAATAAACTAAAAGTCAAAAAGAATTCTAAACAAGACATCGATGTAAGTGCAGTCCAGACATAGTCGAGTGTGTGTGTGAAACTTCTCACTCATGTATGAACAAGATAAAAAAAGACACTTAAGCTTTAAGAGAGAAATTTATTTTTAAATTAGCTTTTTTCATTTACATCAAAAATTTATTTTATTGCTGACTACTTACATATGAATATAGAAGCTTGCGCTTGTACTTTTAAAAATAAATAAGAATTTTATATTCAAATTTCAACTATCCAAAGTACAATTAATTGTTACAATATTATTTACTATTCAGATATCTTATAATTATAAAGTATCTAAATGAATATTTTCAAACACATAATAAGATAGAGTTTAATATATTTTATTTTAAATAAACTACTAATATTATTTCAGAGCTTCGCTTTATAAAACTGGACAGAAGAAAATCTAAATTCGAAAAAGAACATATTCTTACAATTAGCTTTCTTTACGAACACAAATAAATTAATACGTAAGCAGGCAGAATTAAAATTAAACGGGGATTTTTCAAAGATCCTTGTAATCTTAGAAATATATATATATATATATATATATGGAGGGGGTGTATTTATGTATTTATATTAAGGTATATCAATAAAATCTATGCTAGATAATTGGAAATTTATAGTTATTTTTAAAAGTTGTTAATTACAGTCGACGATGAAAGGAAAGGTGAAAGAATTTAAAGCAAAAAGTTCTAATTTAGGTTTATCTCAAAAAAGCTTCAGCTTATGGCATTTTTTTTTTTTTTTCCAAAAATTATAAAGTTGCTTATTTTTATGATATTTATAACTAAGATTTATTTTTTTTAAAGTTTTCATATTGATTAATATTTATAGTTCAGAGTCAAAAAAGAGAAGAAAAAAAATTATGCGCTAATATATTTAGGAACACATCATAAACACTATGTCTTTTGCATTTTTTGGAAATTTTTGTAAAGTACATTATAGTTATGAATTTCTTTTTAAGAAATTCAAGCTATAAAATCAAGCTATAAAATTGTATAAATGAAGTTCTAAATATAGAAAAAAAATTATTATTCTTTGACATACAAATTCCCTACAAAATTTTATTTATTTTTGAATAATACTCAGATTATTTTTGTCAGATTATAACAACTTTTTTAAGAAATTCAAAAAGCTTCTTTGCATGTTCAAATGCGCATTTAATGTAATTTACCATCCATTAATAATGTTACGTACAGTGCCATCAATTGAGCCATATCCACGTATACTAAGCGCTGATCGCACCAAAGTGGCAGCCATAACGATAATAATGTTTACTGTCCTTTATATTTTATACATGTAAAACTAGGACTGTAGAAAGGGCACTCAGGGAATACAAACGTATTCCATTATGTAATGTAAAATATATATGTGTGTTTATATATATATATTTATATGTGTGCGTGAGAGAGAGTGAGTGTAGGTGTGTATATTTGTATATATATATATATCATCAAAGAGGTGAAGAGACCCCTTTTACTTCGAAGACCATTTTGGCGAGAAACTTTTCAAATTTCACGATGAAAGGTTCTAGAAAATGTAGAAATTTTGGCGAAATCTCGATTGGGTCGAAAGTTGCAGATTTTTCCTGAATTTCTTCTCTGTGATGTCACATCTGTTTGAAGCAGCTGTAAATATGGCCAGATCCTAAGATGAAGGTTTCTGTATTTAGAGTCTGCAAAGGAATTGTTAAAGTTTGCCTTGTAAGTGCAGGGTATTACTTAGGAGATTTGTCCGTAGTGCGGACTTGTAGGCTCGTGAGTCAAACTATACTAATACAACAGTGACTGGTTTTTCAATTGCTGTGTTTTGTTCCGGTACCTGTGTCACTAATGTATGCAAGTTTCGTGTTTCCTATTTGTGCTGTTATTCTATCCGACCTTTGCTACCTTTGTGTCGCCTTGTACTGAATGTGTCATTTTTCGTTATCCTCCTAGTCGAATTGCTTTCTCTTCTATATACCCAAATGATATCATGAGAGGTTTTGTAACAATGTATGAAGCTAATTCAAGAGTCTTACACCTTATTTAGTAATCTTATTGTAACATGGAATCACAAGCATCGATGGTAGTGCTGTCTCTTTTAGTGAATTATACAACAAAGAAGCAAACCAGGAAGATGTAATAGACAAACAATAATAAAAAAATAAAGAATTTCTTTTTTTAAATAAATATATTTATTTGTTTTAGAAGAAATTCTTACTTAAAGCTTTTCATTAAATTTCCGTGGCACTTTCGGCTTCCATCTACCAGCCAATTTGACTATTTGAACATTATGTTAATCATATAGAATGTCTACTTTCATCCTTAAACCTAAGCTATTGTACTTATATAATGCAATATTGGTCATCTTAAGTTTTAAGAGTGATGAGGATTTTCTTCAAATTTTTAAAAATATTTTTTCTTCCATTTCACTGGTTCGCTTGCTTGTTTACCGATCTTCAAGAATATTTTAAAACATTTTCAAATTCGAGGAGTAAATGTAATTTAGTAGAAACTTTCAGCCTATTTTGCACTTCCATACGTACTTAATTTTATTCAAATAAACACAATAATCTACATTTGAGAATGAAAATAGAAATTCTGTAGGATTAACATTACTTTCACGAAGTCAAAATGGCTGGCGAACGGAAGTCTGGACAAGAAACATAACAATCTTAAAGAGACAACGTGTGCATTTTTCCATTCTCATTATAAGGTGGGGGGATGAAACACGGCGGTAGAATAGCGCTTGTTACAGGCAACTAAACATCTAATTTTAAACAATGAGTATACATCCTCATCGATATATAACTTCCATCATTATTCATTCACTGAATACGATGTCAAACAATCTTAGCTTGATTTATAATGCTTCAAAATATTATCTCATGAAACATGAAAGAAATACATATCTTCCACTGACTAGAATTCAGTGGAAAACCTTACAGCAGAGTTAATTTATGAAATACGTCTCAGGAATTTGACGAAGCTATGCCATTCATTATCTTGAGCTACTGTGACTGCAGAGATTTCAAGAGACTACGCTAACAGTGATAAAAAGGACGGTCTATTCGTATTACTCTATAAATATTTTAAAGAAGACATTATTTTATCTATTTCTTAAATAACTCTGATTGTTTGACTCGAACGAATTTTTATTTTGCTAAATCTTCTTATCTTTTGTTATAATTCTTATTGTTTTAATATAAATTAATTTATTATTTGAACGCATTGATTCTAATGAAAAGAACAAGCAGGATAAAAAAATGGATGGTTTACATACAAAGTGTGGCTATTAAATAACAAGAAAAACGGTTTAAAAATTTTATTTTGATATGTCATACATATTTATTTATTATCACCTATATTATACACACTTCCTTTATCAATGCTCCATGTGAATCTTCTAATGATTCGAAACAGTGCTGGAAGTCTTCTGTGAGCTCCTTCTGGAAGCATGCCGTTTCTCTTTCACAACTTCAAAACTTGTTCCTCTTAATGCAAATATCACCATAGGAAACATATACAAGTCGGATAGCTGAAGATCTGGCGAATAAGGTGGATGGTATAAGACTGGAATGCTGTACTTGGCTATAAAACCTCATAACAGACAATTTGGAATGAGCATTCGTATTGTTTTGGTGGAAAACTCAGCCGTATGAATTATTCTTCAATTCCTACGGTCTCAGGAATAGCACGAATACTGAAGCGTCGTTTAGATCAAACCGGAGTACAAACTGTTTCGATATCATAATCCGTTTTTGAAGTGGAAGAGTGACTCGGGCTTGAATAATCTTTAATGTCTTCAAGGCCATTTTGAAAACGCTTAAATTACCCAAAAATACGTGAACGGAATGATCATTCTTTGCTATACATTCTTTCATTAAATTATAAGTTTAAATAGAGGTTTTATCAAGTTTCGTGTGAAATTTCACAAAAATTCTTAACTCATATATCATTTTTCTGACAAATACAAAAAATATAACTCTAATGCGAACAAAGGCTACTGGTATACGGATTTTTTTACAGAAAAGCGAGGCATTGCATTCGTAAAAAAAGGCTTCACCCTAAAAAGCTGTCTGTAGCTGGCGTTCGGCGCATGCGTGCTTCTTCTGTAGAATCGTCAGTCTCGTTATTTAATAGCCACTCTTCGTATGTAACATAAATTATTAATAAACTTGAACATGTATATACTTGCATTTTTATGTATGTTACATAAAAAGATGAGTATACTCGAGTTATGATAACCATAGAGAAACATATGAGTATGCTGGTATTTTTATGCACGGTAATCGCATGCAATGTACATATTTAATGCGTATGCATACGCATTTGGGAGAATTTAATTTGTAAATTAAGTTAAGGGACATGGTACCCAATGAACAATTTTTTAAGTATATATTTATTAGAAATTTTTTTATTAACTTATATATATATAAACACACAAAATATGCATTCAGAAAAGAAAATTCATTTTCAGCAAAACATTTTCCTATAATTTTTATTTCGTACAAAAAAATGTTTCATTCAAATTTCTCCTATTACTGCAAATTTTAAAAAAAAAATTTAAAAGAAAATTTTCAATTCCTTAGACGTGTTTTTCATAATTTTTCTGCGTGTGTTTAGCTGCACTTGGTGTTATTAATAGTTTTGCAAAAAAATTCTATTAGACGCAATGAAAAAAGGTAAATCTGTATTCCATACAGAGAATTAACAAACATATCTATCAAAATAACTGGAAGAATTTCAAACTTTATATTCATTATAGAAAAGACTTAAGCATTTTAAAAACATGATCATCATGAAAAATAACACCGGAAAAAACGAGTTTTTTAAACATGGGTTTGCTTTCAAACTTCACACTTTGACGTCTTTGTGACACAGAGATGTCATCAGTTAACAAAAGATAATTTTAGCAATGACCCCTTGACATTTTCGACAGATTTAGTGACCATTTGGTGACTTGGCGTAAAATGTAATTCCTTAATAATTAGTTTTAATTAGTTTTTATTAATTATAATTAAATTATCGTATTGTCCTCCAAAACAGTCATGTATAAAAAATTTCAGCTCAATTGCGCACTTTAAAATATGAGAAAAAAGCTTTTAAAATTTTGACACAGAAGTTAAAATATGAGAAGAAAAAAACCCATTAATAAAAAATGAGAATTAACAGTTGAAAGTTTTGAAGTTCAACAAAATGATTTGGTTTATTATTAATGAATATTTAAATACCTCTCTAAATAATGCAATTATATAGAGCTCTGATTTTTTTTTACAATTCAAATAAGGCAATATTTTTTTTTTTTTAATATTTTGGTCCCTTTTTGAGTAATTGTTAAAGTAGAAGTTGTGTTAGCTTTTTTCTATTTGATCTTGCTTGCATTCCCCAAAATTAATAAATCATTCAAAAAAAATTTGAATACCAAAATTCTATTAATTCTAATTTTCAGATAAGAGCCAGGACCTTCATAAATAAAATAAATTCATATTTCTATACACATGTAGATGTGTTATTTAACGGACATTATACCACGCAACTTAATATAAAAGCAATTTCAAATTAAAATAAAATTTGTTTATTCTTAGTCGCTTGCTCTATTCTCTCTATTTACTATGCGTTAAATTGACCCCGTTTAACATTGTTTCACTTAACTCTTTGTCTTGTACGAATGCATCCTAAACATTGAATGAGGTCTTATTGTGCTTCGAATAATTTAAGAGTGAATTAATTATTCCAAATGAGTTAGACATCTTCGACGCGATGAATTGGTATTCCTAATTTCAATTGGTATTTTCCTATTTACAAGCAGTTGTTGAGTGATGTTTACTGATTTGTTTCTGCAAACTTTGTTAATCATTGCCACCAAATCAAACGCAGTTGTCCCGAGGAATTTTGCGATAATGCTAAAATGATTGAATAATTATCTATAAATTATTCCGTAAACACAAAATACTATTAGCAAAATTTGAAATATCTAAAAGATATACCAGCATATAACGGTTAGATAATTTGAATAGTTTTCAAATTAATTTCTTTGCAGTTTTTCCCATATCTTATATGGGTAACACTCTGCGTAGAGTAATTTGTCCGTGCGTGATGAGGGAATCACAGATTCAAAGCTCACGTTTCTGATTATTTCGTATAATTTATTCTAGTTTACTGTTAGATTAATAGATGCCATTGTTGATCGATCGATAGAACAAATTTCTTATGTTTCATTTGTGTGTGTGTGCATTCGTTTCGGTATTGTATGTACTACAGATCCTAAGAGTTTCGCTTAGATAAACTTTGAAAAAATTATTAAACTCTTATAATCTTATTATCAAAAATTAATAAATGATTTTTCGAATTTTATTTTACGCAAGATACATTCTTGAATTTTTGTGTGAGATGAATATGGATTATTCTCTCTCTCTCTCTCTCTGACAATAGCAGCAATGACTGAGGAAGTTCTGACCACATCTCCATTAAAAGTTTGTTGAGTGAATCAGGAAGCCTCTTAGATTTTTAGAAAGGTTCTGATGATGATGAAGTAAGTTTCTATGGTGATTTTAAAGAGACTCGGACTTCTTGAGAAACTTGTGTGAAAATTTCTCCACAGTGTTTTCCATTTCTTGTCACTCCATTCAGTCATATAACATGTGCTTGTGCAAAAAAAAAAAAAAAAAAATTATTAACCCGTTAACTACCAGCGTATCAAATTTGATACGCTCGCGGTGGCTTTCCTGTGCCCGGCCTATCACATTAGATACGCTCCGGAATGCCTTCTGCAGACCAGCGTATCAATAGTGATACGCTTAAAGAGAACGTTTTATTAGTTTTTTTTTTTTAATATTACTAGATGGTGTTATAATACCGCAAAATCTGTATAGAAAGGTTATTTGGAATGTTGACCTTGGTTATATGAACTTGGATTTCCCTTCTGGGGATCAGGAGGAGGGGGGAGGGGGTTATTGTTAAAAGCACATATTGCGGCGCGATTCTTGAAATGTAATGACATGATTTAAAGCGTGCACTTGCTTTCAGTTTACATTTTTTTCTTTCTTGCTTGCTTCTTAGAAGTTCAAAGGATAATTTATGGCCCTTCATGGGGGTTAGGGCTATAGGTATCAGATGATCTCAGCTGCTCATTTCATTTGGTTGGCTTTTATTTGTAGCGACAGTCATGACGAAAAGAAATTATTTGTCTGATACTGATATTTGTGAAATAATGAATGAATCTGACAGTAATGATAGCGAAAATAATCCAAATCTGTGCATAGACATTTAAGTAAAAAAAAGGGAAATAAAAGGACTAAGATGTGCCCTTTGCTCTAAATCTTGCGTGAAGTGTCAGAATATGTTTGTAAGACATATGACGTTGGACTAGGCATTGATTTTTTTTTTTATAAATATACCATACAGCAAAATAAGATTTATCTTTTATATTTATATATTCCATGTAATAGTACATCATTACTCCATGAAATTTATGTAACATATGTAAATATATTTTGTATTTTCTTAAAAGTATGATTTTTTATGTAATTTTATGTATAAAACATTCTATTTTCGATTAAATCCTTTTTTCTTTTGTATATATTAAGTTTAATGCATTTTAAATAAGATACGTAAATACCAAAATATTTTAATGAATAGCCGATTTTAGAGGAATTTCTTTCACGAATTAGGCTTAGTATCTGAAATTCTCTGGGCACAGAATGACGCTCTGCGTTAAGAAGCCGCGGGCCCAGAAAAGCCCTTCTTTTTTTCTCCCTCCGGTAGCGAAAGGGTTAAGAAGCACACAAGATTACTTTCTTTTAATTCTATATATATGTAAACTTAATTTTTTGTCAATAATTTTTTTACACGTTTTTGTCTATAAATGGAATTATCTAACAAATTCTGCAAAAAGAAATAGATAATTTGGGGATCGGGGTTTTGAAATTTCTTGAGCTGCTGCAAAGCCCTTTGCAGTCAACTTATATTGTAATGTATCAGGAAAGAGCGTTTCAATTTTTGTAAAATATTGATTTGTTACATACATCATTGATGTCTATCGAATAAAATTATTACATCCTGAAACTTGTTACTTAATTACATATTCTTTCTCACTAAATGGCTAATTTTTCCTTGACTTTAAATCTAACAAAAGTTTTGTTTCAGAGTGTATAATAATTACAATTATTTTTGCTTTGTTTATTCAACAATAAATAAAACGGAAAAGCGAGTACTTCTCTCTCTATCTCAACCCTTTTTATGCATTCCTAAAATTTTATCACTTTGCGTCTTAGATTATGTCATTCTATGCTACTGTGGGTAATATGGCTGCTCTTATTTCAGACTGATATTGTGACGGTTATAATAAAGTATAAGAAAGGAAATATGTGTGATTGTTAGTAATAACTTTCCTTTCTGAGTATTGAATTTTATGAAAGGTTTTAACCTTAAACTTTTGTTTTGAAATTTAATATCTTAGGAAATACGAGTAAATCTTTTTACAGGGAATATGACAAGTGAAATTAATAAGGCCAATTTCCAATGTCTCATTAATTTTATTTTTGTCAAATTTAATACACTAAAACAAAAGGGGTAATGAAAAAAGAGAGATTATTACTATTATTACTTATAATCTTTTCTATACATTAACGCATTATAAATAAAAGTTGGAATTCCTAACTTTGCTTGTAGCTCATGTATGGGTGACAAAATTAATTTTTTTTTGCTTTTAAATAATTATTGATAATTTAAAATCATATTCTAAGAATAAATTGATTATAATGGATTGCTATTTGCTAACTGAAGTCTTATTGGACAACAATAACTGTTGCAAGAAATCTATGAAACTAAATTCCTCTATATTTTATTCTAGGAGCAAACCTTTTTTTTTTGCCTCACATGTAATTAGTAGGAAAATAAAGTTATTAAGTAACTATTAAATGGAACTTTAAAACCCACACAGATGTCTGACATAATCCTATGGACAATCTTTAATAATTTTCTATGTGTAGTACACACACGTTCAAAAAACTTTGATTCCACAACATCATCCCAAATCATCCAAGAGAGTGTTTGTTTATTCCATCTGAGATTCCTGTAAGTTTCATTGTAGGTATCTTTCTTTTGTTCATTGAAAATTAAAGTACGAACTTTTACAGTTGCATTCCATTTTCTCAAAGTAAAAGAGAGAAAGAATCTACAGCTTTAAGACAGCAACAGAATTCAAATCTGAAATTCCTTAGTAAAAAAAAACACATAGCACGTCTCGAACACGCCAAGTTTTCACAACGAATTCCGCCTCTGCATATTGAAAAGATGGCTTTGCCAAAAAAAAAAAAAAAAAAAAAAACACTTCTACAGACTCCCGTAAACTTTTAGAGTCAATAAAAAGTCTGAATTTTCGCGGGTAGAGGATTCCACATTTTCAGGATCGTAATGGAACTAGTCTTTTATTCTATATTTTTATATTAGTTTTTTGTTTTCACACTTATTGTATAAATTTAAGCGAATATATAATATTTATTATGCAATGTTATGTATTATGTAAAGCGAAGATATAATATTTATTAATTTCCTTATTATACACTATATAACATAAAAAATTCTATATAAAAATAGCAATCAAGAATGAGGTATTAAAAAAAGGCGAACTTTATTACTTTTCATTATTGTAGTAGTAATAGTTTTGTTATTTCTTTAAAATCACTTGCCCTTGAATAATAAATGAAAATTAATAAAAACTGGGGTGGAAACTTTAAAAAAAAAAATTAAAATAATAAAAAAAACCTAAAAAACAAAAGAAAGATAATAGGAAATGAAAGGAAATAATCAAAAGTTTATTTTGACTTCTATTTTGCAGAACACATAAAATATTTCATTAGTCGTGAGAAATATATGTCTTTTTCAAATATCAAAAAGTCAAATAAATAAATAAAATATCCCTAAAAATAAAATAAAATGCCTAAAAATAATTTTAATTTCTTGTTTTGTAAAAAAATTGTAAACTGATTTTATTATTTGCTATAGATCTATGCATTTTTCGTACATTAGTTATTCTTAGAAAAATCAAATATACCCAAAAAGAAAAAAAAAATATCACTAAATATTAAAGAAATTGTAAAATGATTTTGTAAAAAGGAATCAATCCACACATTTTTTGAATATCAGATATCTCGTAAAAACTAAGAAAAATATCCCTTCTGAAAATGAAAAGAATCCCTAAAAATTTAGTTCTGATATATTGTTTAGCAAAATTTATAAAATTATTTTATTAATCGCGGTAAATCCATACACTTTCAAATAGCATATGAAAAAAGCAAAAGAATATTTGAAAAACATTCTATAATATTTTGACATAATGAAGTACAATATAAAATCCTGATAGGATTTCATATCTAAGATACAATCTATATATATATATAAGCGAAATACCACTTAATACCATAAAGTTGATGATATGTCTCAGCATTATTTTTAAGTAAGAAGACCTTCAATTTATGAGGTGTATTCAAATCGATCGAAAAATTTTCTTTGCACCTTTTAACACTGATTTTTGGACTTCAATTAAAAAAAAACGTACTTTGTTAAAGATTTTTAATAAAGCACTTGGAGAAATTTTTCATCTAAAATTTTAGTCCTGAAATTATCTTACAGAAAACCATTTTTGGTTTATAAAAGATTAACCTCTTGAGACCCAATTTCCATTCTATTGAACATTTCTATTTTACAAATATGGAAAGAATTAAAGAAAGTACAGAAAGAATTTTATTTCCTAAGATCAAGCACTCAATCATGTTGGACGGTCCAGTACTGTTATCTAACACATGGATCAATAAGTTCCGAGACTAACCCAGAGATGGCGCTCGTAGTAAACCAGTAACCAGGTCTTTCTAGAGTACTAACCTTTGCTTGAAACGTGTCAAAATTTTAAGTCGATCGGACCAGAAACAGCTGAGTTATCGAGGTTGGAGTAAAGTCGTTTTGTAGTTTGTTTAAAAAATGGAAAAAACCGAGTTTCGTGTTCTGATAAAACATTGTTTTTTAATGGGTAAAAACACCGTGCAAGCGAAACAATGGATTGAAAAATGTTACCCGGACTCTTGTCCATCAAAAGCAACGATTTGTCGGTGGTTTGCCGAGTTTAAACGTGGTCGTACCGACACAAATGACGCGGAACGCTCGGGTAGACCTGTGGAAGCCGTTACACCGGAAAATGTGAGTGAAGTGACAAAAATTATAATGAAAGATCGTAAAGTGAAGCTCCGTGAGATTGCTGAGATGACACAGATATCATATGGAAGTGTATTTACTATCCTTCATGAAAAATTGAGCATGAAAAAGGTTTTTTCCAAGTGGGTGCCGCGATTGCTTTCGATGGAACAAAAACAGCAACGAGTCGATGATTCAGAAAGCTGTTTATCGCTATTTACTCGCAACAAAAAAGATTTCTTGCG
>BMAW01083963.1:0-16263 GCA_019974015.1 Nephila pilipes | reverse complement strand
AAAAAAAAAAAAAAAAAAAAGATTTGGAAAAGCGTTGGAACGATTGTATCACCCTAAAAGGTGATTAACAAAAGGTGTTATGTTGATGAATAAAAAAAAAATTTGCAAAAAAAAATGTTGTTTTCAATGTTAGTCTCGGGAGTTATTGATTGATGTGTTAAGGTACTTGAAGATAACACTGCTTGGTCAGGTAATGCAGCAACTTGATGATTTTAGTGTTAATTTCAAAGATATTTAATAGATGGCCTTACTACTTTAAAAAGGAAGCTAGAAGAAGTTATAATAGTGCCCCGAGTAGGGTTCCTGGGAAACTTTTCTTGAAGACCAGATTATCATTGTTACAGTTATTTAGATCTAGTTTAGTTTTTTTTTTTTTTTTTTTTAGGGTTGGAGAGGGAGGGTTAGGGCTTCAAAAATGTAATGTAGCTTAGATCGTAATAGGTTTATCAATGCTCTTTAATGTTATTTGATGAATTTTCTCTTATCGCTTAAATAATAGAAACACAGAATTTACGGAAATCTATAACTGTATGTAATACAGTCACTGATATGTTTATTACCTTCACTAGTGGCTGTAGTGTTTGCATACAACTTTATTTTCCTTAGGTTTATTACATTTACTTATATGCTTATTCTGTTTTTTGTTTTTGTTTTTTTTTTTTCCATTTTCTTTTATTTGGCCTGATTAACATGTCATCAAACAGTCAGCAGTTTAGGAGAATATAGAGTCAAGAGAACATGAACTCGTCTTTCTTTTTATATTTATGTTTTGTTCATTACACGAGAAATATATAGATATGTTCATAAAAGTAATAAAATTGCATCTTTTTATTAATTCTTCAATTGGCAAAAGTAAAAGTAAGACTTGGTAGAAATGAATTTAACGAGTTAAATAGGAAATTAGCTTTATTACCTTCATTAGCCATATTATCTACAAAGAAAGATGTAAGGTAAAGTATTTAATTTTAAAGTATAAATCTTAATTTAAAGCTAAAACTCTTTTAAAAATTGTAAAAAGGAAAGACAGTAGCAACATTCACGTGTTTTCAATTTTTGTATTCATTTCAGACATCAAAATTTCAGTTTCCAATAACGGTGGACGCATTATCTTTTGGCACGTGATATAAAAAATAATTATTTCACCAATGGTATTGTAAGCAGTGAATCAGTTTGGGAAAAATATTTTTCATGTAATGAAATCGTTAATTACTTAGAATTTATGGGAATGTATTGTAAATATTTTAGGAATATATCGGAATTCAATATTAGTTATCTGATTGTAAACAGTGGTCAATGACTTTGAGAAGAAAATTTAATAGTACTTTCGTAATCGCGTAATATAACCCTTCTCAAAATTTGCCTTTTCATATGTATTGTTTTTGTAATGTAGATTTACGAGTAATTACCTAGAAGAAGATAATTATTGAGGCATTTCTTTTGGATGTTATTCTTTTTGAATTTGTTGCCGAAGCATATCATATTTAAATCATCAATGAAAATAGAATTAAGTCTTCAGCACTAGCTGAAACTCTCATACCAAAGATTTTTATTTTTTGAAACATAAATTTAATTATAGAATCTAGCTTCTGTTAAATTTATTTATCATCCTCGGATCAAATGTATAGAGATTTTTCTTTCCACAGAATTTTAGAAATGTCATTTGATTCCCTAGAAAAGTTAATTAATTAAGCAATTCGTCTCCCTTTGTTGAGATCTCGTAAATGTAAATTATTTTCAGCCAAACTCCTCGAAAGTACTTGAGCATGCAAACTCTGTTGAAGATGACGTTACGTTTTGAATGTATGAGTCAATTAGATTTGATTTAGTTTACATTTATTCTAGGTCTACTCCACGGTTTAGTTATTTTTATTTGCGCAACAGGAAATCAATAAAAATTCAGTCAAGGAAAGGTCAATTAAGATAATCAAATTGGTTTTATTCGATTATGTTTCTACCATTAAAAAGTAATTATTTTATTACATATATGGAATGGGAAACCTTATAGTGTTCTCAACCAAAGATAAAATAAAAGTTCGACTTATCCCTAAAATTCGAAAAAGATGTACAAGCCTGCATAAGCTGTTGGATCCAATTCCAATCTTAGCTCACGATAACTAAATAAAATTCTGGTACCAGTGTCGTTATTCCGAGATACACAAATTTAAATTCCGAGTTTTAAATGAACATATGTAATATCGTTATCTCAACGATCTGAATACTTCGCTATTCACTATACGTCAATATATAAAACAATGCTAATTTACATAAGACCCGGATTATTCACACGTTGAGACTATTGTAAAAAATACGTCACAGAAAATCACTTAAGGTCAGTTGAAGGGAAAATGGGTGAGAAACAATGATACTAGATCAGCAAATATTTTTATTTAGATTTGTTCCATTTATTTTTGTGTTTATTAATAAAGAAACGTTCTATACACATCAAAACTCACCGAAGTTTTTTTTTTGTTTATCTTCTTTTCCCAAACTCTCCCTCCAATATCTTAATTGCAAAAGCGGTGTTAAGTTTGTAGAAGCTTAAAAAGTTACAGAATTTTTAATTATACAGATTTATTAATTATACAGATTTATTATTATTTTTCTTCTATTATTCCTGATATAAATTTTTATGATATGTCTTACACTACACATTAATATCCGCTTAACTAAGATATGCTATTTATGAATCAACACCTTGTTTGCGTTTTTCGATATCTCTTTCCACTTGTGACGTATTTCATTCATTATTTAACTCTACACCCAACTTAAATTTTAGTTAAATAGTCATTAAATTCCAATTGAAGATGTGCTAGAGAAAACGATGCGGTTTATTAGCCAGCAACATAAAATATGCAAGACCACTGTTTCTCTTGAATCCTTCTTAAGTCAATTATTCCTAGTTTCTATAATATTAATAAAGTTTTAGCTTACCAATTCATTTGCACCGATTCACATTATTACTGTTCATAAAAGGTTCAACTCTTATTACTTTAATTAAAAACCACTTCAATGCAAATGAGTGATTACAATAATTCAATCTACTTTACAGTTAACTATCAGTATGTCGTTATCCTTATCTTCTTTTTCTCTTCTTCCAGTTCAATTTCACTTAAACGTCACTACCTCTAATTCAATTCAGCATTCTTTTTATCGTCATCCAATTCATCTAATCCCGTTTTATTTGGTTGGCAAGGAGCAGCAATTGTTTTCAATTCAAATTTCAAAATGTCCCCAAGGTTAGTAGAGAAAATCGCGAATAGTATTTTACATACCTTTTCGTATACATACGCGGTAACTTATTCACCAATCTAGTATATACTTGAGCAATAGTTTAATTATTATATGAAATTGAATCTGGTATTTATTGTTTCTTTTGTAAAACTTTGGATTTAGAATGCACATAAAAGGAGAATTATATGGATTTATTCAATTTTTTCCGGACCATATGAGCAATGAGTTATATCATTGGAAAGTAAAATAATGAAGAAAATACTTTTTTAGTGAGTGAAATTTATTATGCATTATTTGAAAAGCACGCCATCTAAACTTAATAAATGTATTACTATACTCATTTCTATGCATATTAGTGAGATGGCTAAATTATATTCAGTCCGTAAATTTATTTTTCTTACTTTGTTACTAATAAAATAATTCTACGAGTATCCAAAAGTTATAAAGCAAAGCCAATTATCAATTTGAGGAATATATAAAATATAAGATTCCCTAAAAGTACCGAGTTATGGTGGAAAAATAAAAGGCCGAAATTAATAATTCTTATTTTTATGACATATGTTTTAAAATTATTATTGGAGTTTAGAATTTTTTTCGTGCTCTATAATGATATTTTAATAAATTTTACAGGGGCTATAAAAGCATTTTTTTAAACAAAAAGGGTTTTTTCTTAGTTGAATATGGAAATGATTTTTGTATTTAGGTACTCTGCTTTTATAAGTATTCCTTCAATATAAAAAAATATTTTACTCCTCAAAGAAAAAGAATGCACAAAAATAATGAACTAACTTTTTTGATAATATTGCTAAATAGTTTCTTTGAAAAATTACAGAACTTTGTAATTTTGAAAATTTAATTTTTTTCTTTTATTCGATGATAAATTATTTTCTGAAATTTAAATATTACCTAGAGAAAATAGTTTTGATTCACTATACGCATAGGTATTCTTTATAGAATCAATAAAATTTGGAACCATATAGTGTAATAGTTATCTTAAAGATACTCCTAAATGTAAAAATATCTCAGAAATCATGTGCATATTCAACAAGAGGAAAAATTCTTTCTTACAAAGAAATTACTTTTATAAATTAATAGAATAATTAAAATATCAATATTAGATACACAAAATATCTCAACTCTACTAATAATTTCAAAAAATATATGTCATAAAAACAAGGAGCCCTAAATATGCAATATTAATTTTTTCTGCATGCCCTGGTATCCATAATTAAAAACAATTGGATCTAACACGAAATAAATTATAGAAAAAGTTTGATTTTTCTATAACTTAGTATAGACCTATTTAGGATTCGAAGTTTAAAATATAACAAAAAATTCAAATCTGTCATTAAAAATGATTTTTTTTATTTAAAATTCTTCTTATACTATATTTTAGAATGTTGATAAAAACTCTTCCCTGATAATACTAGCAGAGGCAATATTTTTATACTGAAAAATTGAGTTTAAAGTACTCTTCATTTTGAAAAAAAAAAATGGTTGTTCCACGACAATAGCCTTTCTTCGAATACATTTCTTTTCGAACCCTTCGAAATGCTCATTGAATGCTCATAAATTATTTACATACTGATAATAGACAAAAATTATTTTGATGTTTTCAGATGTCACTTGTACTCATGCAAATTCAATAGAGGACAGTTAGTGAAAATATAGCTTTTTTCTTGCTTGTAGTTTACGAATTGTAGTTTGGGTTGTAATAGTGACAAGTACATAAAGGCACCATTTGCGGAGAAGATAGTTTCCATATTAGTTATTCATGAGCCTGTAGGAACGGGAAAAAAGAAATATTGCTTAGAAACTGAACCATGATAAAGGACTGGACATGCTAGAGGCAAAATGAAATGTTGGTTTTTGACAAAATGACCCTCACCAGCTCCAAGCAATGCTCGTTTTTTTTAAAATTTGTTTATATAACTTATGCGAAAAATATACATTGAAATTGGAAAATGTACCGTTTAAATGAAAATGCATTAGGTAGAAAATTAAAATTATGAGTTAATGGAATGTTTACATCGCAAACATTCTTGTAAATATAACTGGAAATTTTTGGAATATTATTACCAATAACACGAAGATTTTCTTCTGTTTTGGTTCATTTCTTATTTGCCAAATTTTCTGTCTATCCAACTATATTTTGTTTCCTTTTTTGTATGTATTATAACAAAAAGTATAAATAAGAAAAAAATGCAAATAAACATAAGAAATTTAAAAAGGTAAACACTTTATATTAAAGAAGAAGGAGACAAAAAACACTTTGGAAATAAAATATTGTGATAATAAATTAGTTCAAAAGTCAGAAGTTACAAATTATTTAGCATGAATGAAGTAGTAATATATATGAACATCTTTTATCAAGTCGATTTGATTCATTTTTCTTAAGATTATCTCTGTATATTTATTTAATTTATTATTTTCTAATAAATATATATAACTAAAAAACAGAAAATAATGCAAAAATAACGTTAATGATCAGAGAAACAATTTGAAAAAAAAAAAAAAAAAACGTGGGGCATAAGTGGAGTTCAGACTTTTGTGAGAACCAAATGAAATTAAAAAGTGATACTGAAAATTATCAAGCAGTATGTTCAATCTGGTGGCCAGGCATACTGTACAAAGATTTATAATTCTTGCTATTGATATAATGGAAGAGTTGTGGACTCAAAGAATTCTTAACTTCTCGAAGAGCTAGCTCTTTTTAGTTATGGAACATAGCTCTGTGGCTGCGAAAAATGTGGCAAATTGTGCCTGAGGGATATCACGCACATTTTTGGTTGAATTCTGATTAGATGAATGAGCAGCCATGACATGTATTGGATATTTTGCATTTCAAAGTCGTATAAGACTCGCACTGTGACTAAGTGTGTTATCATCCTTAATTATGAAGACAAAACCTACCTCAAACCCAAACGCGTGAACATGTCTGAAGAACTTCTCTATCTTTCAACAGTACCAGAACCAGTCTCAAGGATATGGAGATCAGTTCGGCCATTCACCGTGATATCTGCTCACACCATGACTCCCCTAGACTGTAATCGATATATTTCCGTAATATTTTTCCGGGGTGAAAACTAGTTCAATTTTCTGCCCTTATAATTAACTAAAGACTAAAGACAGATTTTACTTTGAACATTTGCTAGCTATCCCAATCAGTAAATTAATCAGTAAATATTTGAGTAGTAAAGTTTTAATCATTTAGGGAAAATATATTCAGGTAAAACTAATCTATCTCAGGAGAAGAGAAGAAATTACGGCCGCGGTAGTGTAGTGATTATGGCAGCGGATTCGTGGCTGACCGTTTTCGTCGAGTTTTAAGTTCGAGCCTTGATACCACTAAGACACCGCCGTATAGCCAGGCGGCTGCACTTCACATCTGTCGGTGCACAAAGTCATCCCGTTGGTGAGACATGATGTGGAAGTTTGGAGGGTTCCAGCTCAGGTGTCGTAATCGTCACTTGACCGAGGTTCAAAATTACGACTTCCATCGCCAATAGCCCATGTTTCTCCTAAACCGACGTTTATAAAACAAAACAAAAGAACAAACAAGTGAAGCAATTACTCATCTATTCAATTTCTGTGTTTTAAAACATGTGTAAAACTATAAAATGTCATAGTTTTCAAACAAACAATCATTTGATTCATTATAAAATTTCATTTTTCTTCTAAAAGATAACTGTCTTACTAAAAGCTCATTAAATTTAATAAACGCTGTAAATAATTTCAATTCTTATTATGTATTGATAACAATTTTGTTTTAAATTTTTTTCTAATCTACTCTCTACCTTAGACTATTTTTTAGCATTCGAATTTCTTAAGCAATAAAATACTTCTCAAAATTTTGTATAAGGACATAAAACATCCGAACACTAATGAACATTCGTACTTCCCATATTTACTAGTGAAATTATTAAAATTAATTTTTGAAAAATTGACTGCGTATACTCTGCTCCTTTGATCAGCAACTCTTGAAAATATCTTTAATCGTGTACTCAATGTTATGTTAATACTTTGACTCTCAAACACGATATCTGGAAAACATGAAGAAATTTTCATCACGCGCCTTTCATTTATATTAGAGGTTTTCGTAATTGTTATCTTGAAAGTTCCCGCACTGACAATTACTTAAATTTTTAAACAGGAACTTAATTAAACAATTAATAAACAATTAATTTTATGCTAGAAATGAAAAACACTTCTAGCATAATTCTCAGATTTTTATCAGCCAGCATTTGCAACAAATGTTCAAAATGTCTGCTGCTTCCAAGGAGACAAAGTTGAACAATTTTGCTCATATTTTGAGAGACAAATTTCAAGATGATGGAGGGATTTCTAGAACCAATTGATTAATGTAGTAATTTTCTGGGATTCGATTATTTGGGGATTATTTCCATACATTTTCTTCTTTACATATCCCTAGGGGGGAAAGTGAGGAATACTCAGATAACAGAAGATTGAGGTCTTTGTTTCTAAGAAGACGGAGCAATATACCACACAAGTAATGAAACCATAAACATGCTCAAAAATATTTAAGCGTTCGACAAATTTCAAGAAATCTTTGGCTATTTCGTTCTTTTGACCTAAACATTATTAGGCTTTTTTTACATGGGGATATGTAAAGAACAAAATTAATGAAAATAATCCCAAAAAAACAAATGATTGGAAAATTTTCATATTACTGCAAGAATACAAGAAAACACTCCCAGAATTTTCAAGCGTATTTCACAAAATGTGGTCCAACGTATTCAGCTAAGTTTCCTAGAAAATGGTAGACATTTTAAATATTTGTAGATAATAAAGGCTCAAAAGAATTTTTTCTATGCTATGTTTCAAGTGTATTTTATTAACATGAAAACAATTGTGTTTAAGTCCGTTGTTTTTGAATAGTAAATTTCCGAAAAACTACTAAAAGAACTTTTAAAAATCCCGATAATTCTTCTACGTAACATTTATGCATTATAAAATTAAACATATAAATTTATAATTTTTTTTTCATTTTCCTACAGATGCACAAGTAGTTGAAGACAATAGGTAATTATTAATTAAATAAAATTTATAATTTTTTTGGAATGTGATTTAGTTCAGTGTAATTAAATTTTTTCTTTATGAATATTTTCTCAATTGTTGTAAAAGCTACACTCATTTAAAATTAATTTTTTTATAAATGCCATTTGTATTCAAAGTTCAAATAGGGTAAGTCATTTATATCTTTTTCTTATCTTCAAAACTATCAGAACCCTGCTGTATCTAATCAAGTAAATATAGCAATTGCTGACCATCGTTGATGTACAGTGAATAACAACAATTATAAAGATCTAATTGCACATTAACACGCAAAAAATGAGTTGTATGCAAAGAAGAGTTTTAGACTATTTTTTTTGTTTACTGGGTGTAAAGTTAAGTTCATTATAAGCTCTGAATATTTAAGTATTTAATGTTTGTTTTTTGTCAATAAATGTTTTTAAAATAAATATTTACCAAATTTTAAGGTAACAAAACTATTAACTGAAGAAAAATATTATAATGAGATGACATTCTTATGCGCATTAATTAACTTAAGAATTAACACAATTTTCAGAAAAGGAGTTTCAGAATATTATATCTCACTTAGTTCGAAGTATAAGATGTTTTCTCGTTAAGAGAAAAGGAAGAGAGAGAGAGAGGAACAGTATTAGATTTCCAACAGAATTCTGCAAAATTCAACTATCAAATTATGAGGAGGTTTCCGAACAAAATAACTGTCGCTTCTTTCGAATTAAAACATATTTTTGAGTTTCCAACTGGTAAAGATAATGACACCAAACCAAAAGGAACAGAAGGGAGACTTCTTGAAGAGTTATCTCAAGCTCTCCAATTTAAATACGATTTGGTATCCCCTCCTGATATGCAGTGGGGAAGACGCTTAGAAAATGGTTTTTGGACTGGATTGGTTGGCATTGTAAGCAGAGGGGAAGCCGACTTGGCTCTCTGCGAGGTAGACGTAACTAAAGAGAGACAAGAAGTTGTTGACTTCACTGTACCTTACGGACAAGGCGAGGCAACCTTTGCTTCAAATCTCCCAAGTTTGGTACACAGAGCAAATATTGTTACATATCCATTCGACTTTGTAACCTGGATCGGAATCTTATTTTTCTTATTCATCATTCCACAAATTTTTCGTTCATTAAATGCAGCCAAAGATCATTATTTATTTGCGCTTATAAAAATTTTCGGAGCACTAATTACTCAACCCGTGCAAGATAAATCTTTTAAGAATAAAATTCTTTTGGGCAGCTATATAGTAGCTGCATGCTTCATATCGGCCAGCTACAAAACAGTTCTGGCATCATTGCTTGCAATACCGTTGTACGATTCTATCCCTGAAACTTTTGAACAACTTGCAGCATCCTTGAGAAGAAAGGAATTGAAAGTATTCGCTCCAAGAGGAACAGCTTATTTGTCCACTATGATAAGCAGTGGGGATGAAAATCTTTATTACATTGCTCAAGAAATAGAAAAGAATCAATGGCTTCTACCAGTGGATGAATATTTAAATGAAGATAAATTTGGTAACAGAAGTGCTATCTTAGTTAGCAAAATGTTGCATAATTTTAAGTTTGGTCCATCTCCTTGGTCAAGAAAGTTTATTTCTAACGATATAATGCATTATTCGAAAATTTCAATTGTTGTTAATAAGAAATTTTGCTGCAAGGGAATGCTGGACTCTATAATTAAGAGATTTAACTCGGCTGGAATATTTAAACGAATTCTCGACGATGAGATTTATCGATCATGGGTACGTTCTTCAAAAAACAGATTAGAGATTGGCAAACGTCATGCATTTTCTTTGGAAGACATTTCATGCCCTTTTCTTCTTCTTTTAACAGGATATAGTATATCAGTAATTGTTCTTTTAGGAGAAATATCCTTCGCCTTCACTAAGTCTCATCAAACTGAAAGCTAGATTTCATAAATAGAAAAACATGTTACTATTGTCCATAGTAATATATACTGCTGTTTGTAGAAAATGCAACACCATGAAAGAATCATCAGAATCAAATTAAATTTAATGCAGAAACGACTTGTACTGATACAAATAAATGATGAAATTTTCAAAACAAAGGAAACAAATTAAGCGTCCGAAATCAGTATTTGGTGCAGCCACCATGCGCTGCAATAAGTGCTGCTATACGACGTGGCATGGAGTCAAACAGATGTTGAATATCTGCTTGAGGAAGAGAATTCCATATCGCTTGTATGCGCAACCAAAGTTCGTCTTTGGAAACTGCAGGACGCGGATCACGAGCGAGACGCCGACCAACCATATCCCACACGTGCTCAATAGGCGACATATCCGGTGAATAAGCAGGCCAAGGAAGAAGTTGCATGCGTTGTGCTGAACAGAAGTCTCGAACAGTCCGCGCAACATGTGGGCGTGCATTATCCTGCTGAAAGATAACTCCAGGGATGCCTTGAAGGAAAGGAACGACTTCGGGCTGTAGCACTTCACGGACGTACCTGTTGCTATTGAGATTACCCTCAATTCGTATCAAATTGGATCGTCCATGATACGAAATCGCACCCCAGACCATAACTCCGGGTGTTCGACCACTATGTCGTTCAATAATACACTCAGGAAGGCAGCGTTGACCGGCATAACGTCTAACACGAACACGGCCATCATGGGTCCACAAATTGAAGCGTGATTCATCTGAAAAGACAACTTGGTGCCAATCAGCTCGCCTGTCTCTGTGCTCAAGAGCCCACTGCCGACGCAGCCGTCGATGATTCGCCGTGAGGGGAATCCTGTATAAAGGCACCCTTGCACGCAATCCACGGCGCAGCAGACGACGACGAATTGACGAAGCCGACAATTGTACACCTGTAGCAGTAGACCAACGTGCTGCCAGCTGCCTGGAGGAAGCTGTGCGATCATTCACCGCCATGCGGAGCAGGTGTCGATCATCGCGCTCTGACGTCACCTTCTGTCGTCCAGTGCCTGTTTTTCGAGTTGTTCGGTGCTCGTCGGTCCACTGCTTCCAAACTCGCATCACTGTGGAACTGTTCCGCTGCATACGAGCTGCTATTGCGCGATAGGAAAATCCTCCTTCTCGAAGGCCGATTATCCTCCCTCGTTCAAACTCCGTAAGTTGCTTGAATTTCTTATTCTTCCGTCGTGGAGGCATACTCAGGTCTCACTAAACGTTTGCCACTAACAAATAATCATAGACTTTTTTCAACGTCCCGCTACAGCACTTTATTTATACGCTTTCAGCATCAATTCAGAGGGCGCTGCGCGCGCCGCGCACGCGCGATGGCTCTGAAACTTTATTAATTTGCATAATATCCTATAATTGACATTTGCTGCGAATTTCATTTGATTCTGATGATTCCTTCATGGTGTTGCATTTTCTACAAACAGCAGTTTACTTACATTTCTATGTGAAAGATGTTAGTTTGTATATATATATACATATGAAAAAACTTGACTTTCTCTTAGAGTTCTTATAATTTTCGATTTCGTTTTTTGTTCTTAAAAACAATTTCTCTTTTTGCTTTTTGAATGCTTTAATTTTTATTATAATTTTTACATTTTAATTTTGAGAATTATTTTCAATTTATACACTGGTTATCATAAATTAAGGAAAATTCACAAAAATCGCGATAACTCAAGAAATTACACATGGAATTTTATGAAACTTACCCACAATATACAACACATAGTAAGGTATTAAACAACATAAAAAGAAATTATCAGACATTAATAGTAGTATAGAAATTAGCACATGTATAAAATAAACAAATTGGAAGTATCGGTTTGCAATAGAAAAAGTACCTTTAATATGGAATATGATTGCCTCTAGAAGCAATACAGCACAAACAGCGATGTGTGATGCTTTCAATTATGCGGTCTATCAGTTCAATAGGAAGTGAGAGTCATTGCTCTTGTAAAGCAGATGCAAGCGCGGCAAGGGTCTGAGGGGGCGGATTGATGGCAGATACACGCCTCCCTAGAGCATCCCAAACGTGCTCGATAGGATTCAAGTCCGGGGATCGAGCTGGCCACTCCATGCGCGTAATTGTTTCCTGTTGAAGATAATCATCAACAATGCGAGCTCTGTGTGGTCTTGCATTATCGTCCTGTAACAGGAAGCAATCACCAATCGCCCCGGCATATGGGCGCACATAAGCATCAAGGATGTTGTCTCGATAAACCTGAGCATTCACGGTTCCCCTTGGAAAGACATGGAGGTCTGTGCGCCCTCCTAAGGATATGCCTCCCCAAACACAGACACTGCCTCTTCCGTATGCATCTCTTTCACGGATGTTTGATGGATGATAACGGGTCCCAGGTTCTCTCCATATCAAATAACGTCTACTGTCACTTTCTAGACTAAACCTGGACTCATCCGTAAAGAGAACAGGCCTCCATTGATCTGACGTCCAGTGAACATGTTGTCGGGCCCACTGCAAACGGTCTCTCCTATGGCGTGATGTGAGCGGCACGCAAATGGCTGGTCGTCTCGCATACAGACCACCTTCGTGGAGCCTTCTGCGCACAGTTGACGTTGACACCAACCTTCCGGTGGCTGCAGCAAGAGAGGATCTAAGATGTGTCGGAGTAGCGGTTCTATTCCTGCGTGCACTTAATGTCAAATATCGGTCATCGGCACTGGTCGTAACAGTTGGCCGTCCTTGACTGAACCTCCTAGATGCCGAATCTGTGGTTTGAAATTGCCTCCAAAGTCTATGAACCACAGATGGACTCACATTTAGCCATCTGGCCACTTCTGATTGACTCTGCCCTGCCTCTAGTCTCCCGATGGCTCTCCATCGTAGTTCTTCAGGCAAATGATGCCTAGAGGTCATTATTACGAATTGGCTATCTCAGATTTTCAATGTCGCAATCACAGTAAAATTTGTGTGCTTTCTCTCAAACTTGGACTTTTATGCTCCAGGCAGATGACGTAAGCCGAGTGCAGCGTCACTAATTTGCATATTGCAATTTTACTCAGCTACTCTTAGTGGACAACATATGCAAATTTTGCACGGTTTGGCTTACTTTTGAAAGAGTTATCGCTATTTTTGTGATTTTTCCTTAATTTATGATAACCAGTGTATTTTAGGTTTTGTAATCATTTTTAATAATATGTTTTTCTAATGGGTATGGTTTGGTCTATAATTCAGGAAAAAATCAGATTAACATCTTAAGGCTCTTAACAACATTCAACATATCAATCTCCATTTCCGTCTTTTCATAAAATGTCTTGATTTTTTTTTTTTTAAATTTTTTTCAAATTTCATACATTCTAATTTCTTGATGTTTTGTTTATTTTTCAACTTTATCTGATTTACAATTAGGTATGTATTTTTCCTAAGAAATAACCGAAGTATCTAGATAAAATTTATTCTTTATATTAATTTATTAGTAAGTATATTTTATCGTAAATTATTTAGGTTGATTTATTTGGCTTCAGAAAACAGAATATTGAGGTAAATCGCAGTATCGTAAAGTTTATTACTATAAAACAAACAAAATATATGCTATTTATATTTATTATACTTGGGACTTCTCTACATAATCACCATCCAGATTTATGCATATCTCCTTGCCTTTTTTAAATTTCGATGGCCAGCAGTGCAGAACTCGGGGTAGGTTGAACGTTATTTTCTCCACAATATAAATTATTTCAAACTACGGCTTCTGAAAACCAAACAAATCAACATTAATAAGTGCAATTTACAATTTTATGAACATTAAGTAATGTATTTACAATATTATGTTCCTTAAGTAATGTACTTAAAATATTATGTACCTTAAGTAATGTACTTAAAATATTATGTACCTTAAGTAATGTATATGCAACTTTATGTTTATTAAATAATGTATTTACAGTATTATGTTCATTAAATAATGTACTACAATATTACGTACATTAAGTAATGCATTTACTATATTGCGTATATAAATTGTAATTTACAATATATGTTCCAGATATCAAGGTTATTTCTTAGCAATAATTAAAATGTGTTTCACCACCTCGTATAGAAAACATCACAAATGAAAATATTTATTAGAAATTAAATTATTAAGTATATTCAAATTTTTTTCAAACATTATATCAATCATTTTTTCTTGTATATTACTTAAATTTCTGGATCACAGTATGCATTAACGTAATAAAATATATTTGGTATCCACTGGGAGTGAAATAATATATCATTTAAACTTTATTTGAATTTCAATGAAATTTATGTGTTATTTGAAAAACAACAACACATATATTAATTTAAAAGATTGTCGCAATTCAGCTTGTTTTGAGTAATACTGAAAAAAATGTATTTTATATCAACAATTTCTGCTGTCATAGAATTCGGAAAGAAATTTTAATTTTGAATTCAGGTTCCCAAGATTTTTCTGTCATTTAAAATAAACTAAAATGGCTAAAATGAATCAATTTCTAATGGTTTTTATTATATTCTTGAAACATTATGAATAAAATTTTAGGAGTATGAATTTAAAGATTTAAAGAATATTCTTCAAAAAAGAAGAAACATAAATCTAAGATAATTTTCTCATTGAGCAATTCTTGTACTTATTAAATTAAGTGCTTTGAAATGGAATATCTTAAATATCTCATGAAAAGAAATGCATTTTGAACACAAAAGCTGTCTTCCATAACTTGAACAATACTCTAATAAAATCAAAAATATTTAATCATTATTCAGATGGATACATAGGAAATTAATTGGGATTTTATTAGATCAAAATTTCAATAGCAACATTTTTTGAAGCACTTGTACGTATAAAATTGTCAATGCACTTTATCACCTTTTATTGAACTTCGGTTTATTCTGTTTGTACTTGAGAGAAGGTTTATTGAAATAAATATTTATGCAAAAAAATTCACATAAGGATACACTTTTATTAATTTGCATTAATGATATATATTACTTATTATTCCTCTCTGTTATTACGTTTTAGAATTTTATTGCAGCTTTTATTAGACTATACATGTAAATGGAAGTTTAACTTATAATAATCGATGCATTTGATAATGTAATACAGCACTTCAAAATGAAGTAAAACCGAAATAGAAATTTTATGATATTCCTTTGATATTCATGTATTTCATTGAGCCAGAAATAAATCTCTTTTATAAAGAGCATTTATAAGATTTAAAATCCTTTGAAAATGAGTATCTTCTAAAAGTGTATTGAATTTTAGATTAGAATTTAAAAACCATTCTTGTAACCATATATAGAAAATCATACATTGAAAATTAAAAATTGAAACAGAAAAAAAAAACAGTTGATTTATCAAATAATGGTATAAATTGGAGAAAAATAAATGTAAAACATTGTGAACTGTAACCTTTCAAATACAAAACTAAATAATTTAAGCATTGCTTCTTTATACAACATCTAAAGCTCTGAATCACATCAGTTATACGTTATTTTAGTATAATTTAAAAGTTCGAAAGATATAAGTGTACCATCTGATAAAATAGAAAAAGTACTCGTACGATGCATGCATTCATTATTTCCAGAAGCATTTAATTAAATCTGTTTAGGGTGTAAGGGGTGCATAAGAATTTCGAGAGAGTTATATGAATTCAAATATCTTAATATATATATTATGAACAAAGTACTCGCAATGTATGAACATTCCATTAACAAAATTTGAGAAACCGCCTTGCTTATGATGTTTAATAACAGAAAAATATTGCAGAAGTCCTGTTTTACAGTCTTTTGTCTGTCCAAATATTTCACCATATTTTCTAATAAGTTTACTTAATATTACAAACGTAAAATGTGACAATTTTTCACAAACACACATATTTCTCATTTATATCCTATTTCAAAACTAGTTACACATTGATAAATACTTGAATAACATACACTGGAAATTAGAACGACTCTAAACACTAACAGTTATGTTAGAAAAATTAATTAATTTTAGAATAATTTCAAAATAATTTACATATTATACATGTTAAACAAAAGGGAAACTTTTAAAAATGAGAGAGATTTGAAAAT
>BMAW01083959.1:0-18440 GCA_019974015.1 Nephila pilipes | reverse complement strand
ATATATACATACATATATATAAGTAGGACCGGAAAGTAATGTCGTTTTTCTACATAAAATTCAAACAGAAATTTTTACTAAGATTTTATTTTTAATCATTGAAGTAATCACCTCCATTATCAACAACTCTTTTCCATCTAGTGTGCAGATTTTCAATTCCGGATGAATAAAAATCAATTTGTTTTGAAGCAAAATATCTGGGGATAGTATTTTGGACTTCATCCAAATTTTCAAATTTTTTGCCACTTGGAACATGTTGTAGTGATCGGAATAAAGGAACTCTGATGGCGCAATATTTAACGAGTATGATGGTTGAGGCTATACATCCTATCTCAATTCATTAATTTTCTCGAGAGTTCATCTTGCGCTGTGCGGTCTTGCATTATCCTGTTACCTTTTCTGTTGTTACCACTGAGAACTTTTCAAATAGAGATTGGTGTACTCGATCCAATTTTTCACAGTTAAGGCCTGCATTCACAGTTTGTCCAGGTTTCAGCACTTCAAAATGAACGACCTTGCTAATACTCCACCAAATACACAAAAGCGTCTTAGTTGTACTTCTTGGTGATTCATTTGCAGATAGCTACTGCCTTCAGTGTTTTGGATTATCGTAGAAGACCCATTTTTCCTCTCCAGGGATCAAGCAATCAAAAAACTCTTCTGTACTGTGCCGCTGAAGCAATAAATTGCATGTGGTGGATAGGTTAGCTTTGTTTCATTCGGACAGATTATGCGGTACCCAAACACCTGTTCTGCTCACTTTACCACCTGCTGTAAAGGTTCTTGGAAGTCGACCAAGGTTGTTTAAGAGTATTTGACTATTCCTCTATTGACAGAGACGGATTTACTTCCACTTCCGCCCTAAATACATCGTTGTCTAAAGTTGTTAATCTTCCTGATCGGTACGAGTCGGAAAAATCAAAATTATTGCATTTGAGCTAAGAAATTCACCTTTCGTTTTTATGAACGTCTATTCGTGTTGATAAAATCATAAATGCTTTTGGTAGCTACCGTTGCGTTACTGCGCATGTGAAACTCAAAAAGCGTATAATTTAGGATATGTACCTCTACTGGTATTGGGGTAGAACTGCAAAAACTGCAAAACTGCAAACAGAACTGCAAAAAAAATTTAAGATTTAATTATTTACAAGTAAACAAGTCTCTTTGTCCCATTCATCTTTACATGTCTTTAAAACGACTTTGAAGTACACAATGAGCTCATAAATATCAACAATCATTAACGAATATCAACAATCGCAGAAACGACATTACTTTCAGTCCCATGTGCTGTATATATATATATATATATATATCAAAACGAAATATTACATAATTAAGTACAATGTTGATGCACGTAAGTGATTGCAAAATCAAAGCAAATTGATCATTTAAAGGAAAGTAGGAAAATTTACTAATGAAGGGATTTTTAATACCCTAATGGGTCGATTTCTAGGATGAATGCATGATTTGATACAATCAAGAATTAAGGCATACAAGTCTCGTATGATGTCCTGCGACTCTCATTCCCCTCTTGCTGTAAACTCGCCTTTAATTCGACCAAACTCTTAGGCTGGCCAAACTGCCATCCTAAATGATCCCGTATATTCTGGATCGGTGACAAATCTGAGGATCTAGCAGGCCAGGGAAGAATGGAAATGTAGTGGAGGCAGTCATATGAAACCCTTACTATGCGTGGACAAGCATTTCCCAGTTGAAAAATGGTTCCTGGGAGCCCTGCCATGAGTGGCAACATAGGTGGTTGAAGAATGTCACGGACATACCTCTGGGCTGTCATGATGCCATGGACCAATATTAGGGATGACCGTATGTCATATGCCATGGCATTCCATATCATCACATTCGTGCATATCGTATGATATGATGGTTTTCTCGGTTATTGGTCTACGGAGGGTGTTCTAAGTCTGTTCTCCATGTAACAGACCTCTCTCTTGTCCACTAGTCCCAACACCTCCTAACTGTAAAGGCAGAACGGCCTTGGTGGAGAGCTACTCTCTGAGCTGACCACCCGGTTTCCATCATCTCTGATTCTTCTTCTCTCAAACTTTGACAGCAGCTCATATCGTCTCAAATGGTGGCGTAATGGCATTTCTATTTAAAATGCGCCCCTCTGCAACAGATTAAATACACGCAAATAAGCTCTGGTTACCTGTTTTACAATTCAAGGAGAATGAAGTGCTATGCCCTCTGGTGGTATTACACAATGCGCAATCATGCTACATTTCTAATCATTTACATATCTGTCTGACACGTACATTCATGTCAAGTTTCGTAACAATCCCACTCTTACTTCTTGATGCGCAAATTTTTATTGCAATTTGTGTATACCTTTTTTGATAAAATAAAAATTCAATAAAAACTATTTTAATATCCTAAGCTCACAATAATAAGAGTAGAATAATGTTTCATGAATTTTACAATTATTCTTCGAGTTAATATTTTGGGCGGCCTTCTTTCATGGAAAGATATTCTCTGACAACAATTTTTTCAGGATCGATACCATCCCACGTGGCATAAATATTATCCAGAACTCTGGAAATGAATAATACTGCTTCCCGTCCCGTTTATATACACTTCTTAATAAGATGATTCAAAATACTTTTTTACACTATTTATGTCTGGAGAATTAGTTGGTCATGTTAAAATATTGATGTTTCATACTTCAAACCATTTTTACTACCTAGAATTATAGCTAGAAGCTCCCTTTTCTCGAAAAATATTATTATTACTCTCTAAAGGTGAACAATATTCTGGATGTTGCATCTCTAAACTTTTTTAAATACCTCTCATTGCTCAAAATAGTAGAATCAACAAATAATTCCATTTTGTTGTTGATTCTACTATTTGAGCAATGAAATAGCTCTCTGAAATAGCTATCTAGTATATCAAATATTTGTCCTTTAAACACTTCATTCATCTGTTGTCTTTTGCTTTCTCCAAATTGTGCCAACAAATCAAAACCATCAAAATTGAAATGTTTCTTATCCGAAAATATAACATTTTGTCAGTCCTCGTTGTCAGTAATCCACTTCAGAACAGTTTCTCTTTTTGAACAGTTTCTAGTTTTTTTCTTTATATTTGTTGGGCAGTGCTGGTGTTTAATCCGTTTTGACCTTATGTTTGAAATCACTAATTATTAAACACGTGTGGTGACCCATGACACTTTCTGTATTAAAATTGCTGTTAATGAGACATTTTCGTAAACAGAAACATATATCTGTGTTTAGTCTCTGTGAGATAACTTTGATTTGCACTAGATCTCTTTTGTATAAAAGCTTTTAATTCCAGTTTGATCACTATACAACGGTTTTGGTTACAAATTTCTGCTCTATACAGTAGGTGGAATTTATATACATGCGAAAAATTCTTTTCAATATCTTTTTCTCAGACATTTTAATTAATAAGTAGGAGAATTTTGAGCTCCATAATTGAACTGGTTAGATATTCGCAGATACATAAAAATTATAAGTGATTGTAATTATTCACTCGTAAGTAGTAGAACAAAATCTGATTGGCCATTTAACTATGAACATCTAAAATATAGTTTGATTGTCTTTATTAACGTCCACACTAAGATGTAACACGAAGGATGTTGGCGTGGCTGAGAGTTTATCGGTCAGTATGATGAGAACGATACCTGAGCTGCAACCTCAATGTCTAAACTTCCACACCACCCACCATCGGAGGACTTGGGATCTCAACCAGATTTGCGCACTCAGTCCCGATACTGACTGGATCTTGGAGTTATCAGACTCGGACCCCAACTCAACAAAACAATGTCTGCTGCAGTCCTCAGCACGACCACTAGTCTATGAAATATATTTAAAATGTGAATATATCCTTTTGATCTTCTTTTCGTTAATTTTGTTTTATATAGATTTATGTGTAATTTTGGAAACACATCATATAATATATAACATGGATAATGAATCCCAGAACTAACACTGAAAACAACATTTTTGAAATTTTTATTCATCCCTTTTAATTAATCACCTTTTCGCGTGATACAATCCGTTCCAACGCTTTCCAAATCTTTTTCCCAAATTTTCTTTTCTTTTTCGCAATCTTTTTCATTGCGACCATGTGGTCTGCTGGCTTTCTGAATCATCGACTCGTTGCTGTTTTGTTGCATCGAAAACAATCTGGCACCACTTGGAAAAACCTTTTTCATGTTCAATTTTCATGAGATAGTAATGCCTTCCCATGTATGATATCTGTGTCATCTCAACGATCTCACGGGCTTCACTTTCTTTCATTCCATAATTTTGTCACTTCACTCACATTTCCAGTGTAACAGCTGCGTGCACCAGGCGTTCCGCGTCATTTGTGACAGTGCGACCGCGTTTAAACTCGGCAACCACCGACAAATCGTTGCTTTTGATGGACAAGAGTCGGGTAACATTTTCAATCCATTGTTTCCACATCGCTTGCACGGTGTTTTACCATTAAAACAATGCTTATAGAACACAAAACTCGGTTTTCCATTTTAAAACAAACTACAAAGGCAGACTTTACTCCAACCTCGATAACTCGGCTGTTTCTGGATGGGCTTAAAATTTTGAGCGTTTCAAACAAAGGTTCGTGCTCTAGAAGACCTGGTTTACTGGTTTACTCCTGACGCCATCTCTGGGTTAGTCTTGGAGTTATTGATTAATGTGTTATATGTGTGTATTGTAATATATATTTGTATGTATATCATATATGTATATATATCTTATATAACATATATATCATATATAATATATCATATATGCATTATATATGTGTGTGTGTGTGTGTGTGTGTGTGTTATTATATTGTGTGTGTGGTATGTGTGTGTGTGTATTGGTATTATTGTGTGTGTGTGTGTGTGTGTGTGTGTGTGTTTCCCACTTTCGTTTACAAGTACTTTAACTCTTTTTTTTTCCAACAATATCGTCTGTCCTTATAAATATGAGAAGGTGTTTATAATAAAAAATTTAAATTAAATGTTTTTTTCTTCATTTAAGATATATATTTTATTTTTTAAAGAATTTCAAATAATTCTTAAAATTAATTATGGATTCATCATTTTCCATCTAAAAAAAGAACCGTATTTTATATGTATATTAAAGTAAAATAAATGTTAATTTAAATTTTACTATTACTTTTAAGCATATCGTAAACTTTTGTATTGCATATTTTGATCTCTATTCAATTATTTGTATAATGCAACTCATTTGAATGTATTCGGTGCATTAATTGAAAAATACTTTATCTTTTTTAGATATAATCGAGCTTATTACACTATAGAGTTCCATACTATCTTAAGATAGTATCGATAAATTACCATGAGATCACTTAATATTGATCTCATTTTTACATATATTAAATTATGAAATCAATGAATATTTAAATATACATACATTTCTAAAAAATCCGTCATAAATGCTTTTTTTAGAAGTTGGCTCATCCTAAAAATAATAAATAAAATGCAAAGATAAATAACAATGATCTGTATTGTTTCATCTTAAGCATTTTTAATTGCCTATAAAAGATAGCAATAGTTTTTAATTGTACGAGTATGCATTTAAAAAATTTATCGAATCTATTGAATGCAATATTTGGACTAATTGTTACAATTATAACTCTGTTGGTGTCTCTCGTTTATCTGTGATTAAGTAGAAATTCAGGAATTCATTCACACGATTTGTGATCATATCAATCATATATATTCAGAAATGAGAATTTTAACAAAATAAAATAAAATTTATAACACATCAGTTATCAGTAAAATCCTTTTTTTTTTCCTTTTTAAAAAAGGTCTCTTAAAAATATATATGATGTTCGATTTATTCCGAAGGAATGAATGAAATAGTTTACGTTCCAATCTAAGCCATAGATAACGAGTACTGCTATTGACGAGTTAAAATGAGTTTTAGACACAGCTGCTGCAAATAACAAGTCATTTATATTTTAGAAGTACACAAATTAAATTCATTTCAATTGATAAGCCCACATTGTAATTAAAATATCTACTAAAGGAGCACTCAACTCTTTTTTTTTTTTTTGGTCATACAATGATTTCTATGCTGCAAACTCTTAAATAAACATGATATATCACAACCACTAACTATTGAACATCTTCACGAGCAACTATGGCACGTTTTTGTATTTCAAAAAAATTTGCCTTCCTACATCGGTAAAAAATACTTACCTTTCATATATTAAGTAATTCTTGATTGTTGAAAAGCTGATCATACTGGATAGTTTAATGCATGCAAATTTCTTTATAATTAGATATCAAATATCTGAACATTTCATATACAGTTCACTACCTCTAAAAATTTCAATAAGCAATTCACTATCTATAACCTATTTATCAACTTTTTAAGGAAATGTTAATTAGTTTTTCAATGTCCATGCATTTATTTTATTTTTTAATTATTTTAAATAAAAAATTAAAAGTGTGCAGATGGTAATTTGTGTGCATTTAACTTCATACCTAAAAACTATTGAATGTATATAAATAAATAATTTTTCTGCCTACACGAAATCCCATAATTAATACATTACTAATTTAAAGAAGAAATGCACTTCAGTCTTAAGAGGTATTTAACAGTGTTCAACTTAGTTAATACTTTTCAATGAAGTTAAACAACAAAAGTGACTTCTAAACAAGTTTAGAAGTTACTTTTAAAGTCCCTATCTAAATTTAAAATATTTCCACCTTGAATCATTTCTATCAATTCGTATGAATTCGTAGAATCAATTCTATGAAATTCGTATAATGAAAAAAAATGTAAACAGTTTTAGTTATAAAAACATAACTGTAACAAACATGTCTACTATAGCGGTGCCCGTCAAATTAGGATTACGCCAAATCGTCGCCAAACTTGTGAAGCCTATCTTATGAAACAACCTACTTGGAGATAGTCTTTTGGTGATTCATCATCGGTAGCAGCAAAAACAGACAAGTACCGATTTGTGCTAATTTGGATTATTTCTCACTGATTCGACAACATGACGGTCAATACGCCCAAAATTTGGCACAAAATTTCCAATCGCCAAAAAGTACAAAATGGCTCCTAAAAGTATTTTATTTTTGGATGTTGGATTTTTTGAAAATAAATTTTATCTAAAATATCTTTCTTTCTTCTTTAAACCTCATGCTCTTTTTGAGTAAAAATCAAATAATTTAAAGAAATTATTGCAATGAACTACTTTATCAAGTTTGTTTTTTATTTACTAAATTTTAGCAAAATAAGAAGGAAAACAATTTAAAAATATTTAAAAAAAAAAAAAAAAAAATGGCACGCACATTTGAACAAAAAAAATAGAATTTAAGAATTGCTAACAAAATGTGCGTGCTCTGAATAATTGTAACATATATATAAGTATTGAAGTAAAAATCATGTTCGATTCTTAGAAATAAAAATGAAAAAAATTATTAAATTACCATAGTCACTGAAATTCGATCCGAACTTTGGTTTTAGTTATATGATTTAATAATCGACGATGTGCTACAATTTCTGGAATTATAGCTACGACTAATGATCGGCTTTACCTCAACTGTTTCGATATTTGGAACTGGAATAATGTTTGGAAAATTAAAAGAAAATTACAAAATATTCCGCTCAAAGAAATTAGATATCATCCAACTTGATCCTTGTGTAGAATGTTAGAGTATTTAAGTAATTCAATAAATTATTTTGAGTTTAAATAGTTAATAGTAAGTTTTTAGTTAAGAGTAGCAAAATTACTTCTCATAATTATCATTTTAAAAGAAAAAAATTATCCGCGGTATAGAGTTACAAAAATTATTTATATTTATTATCAACAATGTAAGTATATAATTTCACTAGAATACTTGTTTCTTTTTACAGAGTGAAAGAAGATACTATTTTATTTAATTCTCATTTTAAATTACGCTAAGCATTAGCTCTCCACAGGTAATGGCGCATCGCCAATAGTGATTCTGTCTAGAAACAATTGGATGCGAATATATGACCAATTAATAATTATTAATGGCAACGAATCTTCGCAGAATAATATATCTTTTAATGCATTACTCTGTTACCACGGCAACTGACTTTCTTTAATGATAAGATGTTTTAATTACACTCGATTTTTTTATCCTTACCGAAACTGTGGATATCTTTTTATTCATTTTAATTAATTCTTTTTTTCTTATGGTGTGTAAAATATTTCCCCAACAGTAAAAATATCTATAACTGTTATATAATTTTTGGTTTGTTTAATTATGAAAAATATAGTAATTTCCTTTTGTTAAAAATAATAAATTCTTTTTTTAAAACGTTTTTATATATTTCACTTGGTGTATGTCTGTTTGTGTGTGTATCAATGTGTCATCTAATTTTCGATCGTTAACTTAACCAACTTCCCATCAAGCTAGAGCTTTGAAACCTTGGGAATCGTTCATACTCGCCTAACAATGCAATATTTTGACATTTGCGACAAGTTTTAACTAATATTTAAATAATTCTTGTTAATAAACTTTGCCACCATATAAAAACGTTGTTTTTTACCTCGAATTATTATTTAAAAAATTTATAATATATTTAAAATTTATTTTTACAAATATATTAAGCTAATTATTTTAGGAACTTAAAATAGGATAACAAATAATAAAATTAAATACATTTAAATTCCCATTTTGTATCTGAAACATTCGTAGAACACGATCTTTTTGAAAAATTAATTATAGAAAAATTTCTTAGCTCTTAATGCTATTTATATTATTTGTTTGATATTAATCTAATCAAAATATGGTTGCTGTTATATTTTAAGCATCGTTTTGAAAATCGCCAAGTAAATCATTAACCATATTATTCATCGTTCATTCTCTTTTTGGACGCCATCATGAGTGGACCCGAAGAAAAACTCTCTATTGGCACTATGGATTTGAGCAATAACATAGTGGATAGTTATTCAATTTGTGAATGCGTTACTCTCAATGAAAATCAGCTAGAATGCAAAGATGCAAAGTTACATTACTTAACGAGCTTAATCGAGTTGGAAGAACTTTACTCTACGTGAGGAAAGCTCTTTGAGAGGGATGATGGTCAAGACGAAAAGCATAGAACAGGAAAACTTAAATCTGAAAATTGAGCTTATATCATTGTATCCTTTCCCCCTTACTTAATGTTTGCACATCTTAAATGCAAAAGTTAATAGTAAAATAAAAACTTAGCCACTATGTCTATAAACAGCTCAACTCATTCTACTAGTACCAACCCAGAGGGATTTAAATCCCCAACTAAATCCATTAAGAAATCAAAAGTTGAATCAATAAAACCTAAAAATAATTTTGCCCCACTAGAAAATATAAATCCAAGCGATGCTGAGAAAGACCTATCTTCCCACTCCCCTAAAATTCAGCCAATTATGCTAAAATTTAAATCTAATTATAACCTCATTTTAAAAAGAATCACAGAAACTACTCCAAATCATCGGCTAAATTAGCAGGTGACTTCAACAAAATTCAACCGCACACCGAATCTGATCACGAGTAAATAGCATTATTCTTAAAGAGAAAAATGAAGAATTATTTTTATCACAATCTTCCAGCTATTGAATAAAGCGATTATAAAGGGACTACCTATCTCCACAAGTGTACAAAACATCTACGACGAATTAAAGTAAAAAGGATGCTTAATTGAAAATTTTTTCCAAAATTCCGCCAATGTTCTAAGATCAACGGACATTCCTGACATTTGCCAATCCCAAACTCTCTTCTATATGTCTGTTCTATTAGTTTTATTCAAAAAAAAAAAGGCCAGGGACTCCTAAGTGCTTTCACTGAAATGTATTCAATCATTTTTTTCAATAAACTGCTGTCTCAAGACAAAATGCCTGAAGTGTGGGGATTCTCGCCGCATGGGAGGGCGAAAGCGAGATTAAAACAAAAATCGAAAATCCAATATTCATCAACTGTGGAGACTTATATATCGCTACCTGGAAAAGCTGCCCAAGATTCCCCAAGCCCAAGTCGAAAAAACAGAGAAATTTTATCAAGAAATAGCCCAAATTTCTAGAAACCAATCACCAAAGAACTTTTCAATGCGAAAGCAACCAAATGATCCCAAAAGATTCAACTATCTGCAGGTAGAACTGAGTCAGATATCATTTCTGAGTTTTCTAAGAATTCCCAGCCACCCGTTTTAAAAATTATAATCAAAGTAATAATGAACTTAATATGTTTGCAGTAATCGAAAAACTCCGTGATTTTTCAATCTTCTCTTAAATATAATTTATAAAATACTCCCGACAAACGATGCTTTTGAAAAGATCAACAATTTTTATCAAGGTATATGCCTATCTCCAATTGGGGAAAATGAGCATCAAATTAATTTTGGATTTAGACTGGCCCATTTAAAATTATTTTACTTAATTCTTTTTAATAAATTTTAAACTTTAATTTGTCTCCGCAAACCGTGCAACCAATAGAAAAAGAGCTGCAGATACCTTACTTCTCCTCTCACTACGCCAGCAGCCAATGACAAAAAAATCTAAATTTTGATTCCTCTCTTTTAGACTAATTCTCAAAAAATCTTTTAAAACTATCACTATTTTTAAATTTAATGCCTGCGAATTTAAAAATTTTCTATTCTTTTTAAAAGGGCAAAGAATTATTATTTTATTTTATTTTTCGTAATTTAATTTAAATATCGGAAAGGTGCACGCCGAAGTAAAATTATAACAATCTATCCTGATAAAGAGATTAACAGCCGTGAAGCTTACATGAAAGTGTCTACAGTTCACCCTAAATATTTTACTTTGACTCTTATAATAAGAAGAAATATTTACTATTAAAAATTTTTAATACGGTTTTAACGTCTATTTAATATGTTTAAAACTCAAACTGCTGGTCTAATAGATGATAGTTATTACTCGTGAGTAGAATTTTTTTTTTTTTTTTTTTTTTTGCTAAAATATATAACTTTTATGTATTTTTACTTTTCAGTGACTACAAGATAAAGGAAAGACGAAAAAAAATTTAAAGATTTTTTTGTTATTTTTAACTTAATTCCAAAACCAAATTAAAATAAGTTGGAAACAGAAATGCCTAGATTTATAATAGAAATTGTGTTAATCTTACATTTATAAAGAGAAACTAAAAAATTTTAAAATTGAAATATGTGAGATTCTAAGTGATTTATACACTTAAAAAAACGTAGCATACATGATTCCTGAAGGATCCATAGATCACTTCAATACAAATTTTGCATCAGTTAAAAAGGTTTTTTGTCATTTTACTTTGTTTTATCTGAAGAATAGAAGTAATAAAAAATCGCTATTCAGGGATATTTGCTGGTTTTCATACAAAAGTGAGAAAGCAGAATAAACGATTTGGCTTTCAAGAACAGTAAATTAATCATCAACAAAAGAAAAAAAGAACAGGAAAACGGAAAATGAGTAGTAAGAAAGTGTCACAGAAGCTTTCTTGTAATTTTAAATATATCTCTAATCAAGATAAAAAAAATTTACAAATGATTCTGAATTAATTCAGAATTATCTTAATATCTTGAATAATATTATCTTTGCTTCAAAGTCATATTTTTCCATCCAGAAAGTGACATTCAGTTCAGTATAGTACAGTTAACGATACTGAATTATATGATTTTAAGCTTTTACCTAAAATTGAAAAGATCGCTTGAAAACTATTGAAAATGAGCAAGTGATTTCAACGGATTCTATTAAAAAGGTATTTGGATCGTTAATCATCATTTAATCCTTACAATAAGATAAATGTTGTCTAGACGTATGAAATTATATAGCATTATTTTCTACTCCTTCTGGCACATTTACTGAAATGAAGAGTTTGTGAAATACACAAAGAATAAATCTTGTAACTTATGCTGTTCTTAAACCTTCACATAACTAATATCCGAGGTTTCTTTCTGACTTTAAATTATAGTGTCCAGCTCCGTTCCAACCAAATGCAACTTAGTTACGAAAATTAGTTAAACTTTAGAAATAAAAATAATATATATAATCAATTCGTATAAAAAAAACGATAGAGTTTGAGTTTATGGATAATCGAAATGTCACGGATAATAAAAAGATAGAGATAATAGAAAGATTGCGGGGATTCCAAAAAGCAGATTCAAAAAAAAATTCGCTTTCATTATGGGGAAACCCTAGAATTAAATCTTGGAGTCTTAGAGTTACATTTATCTCGGATACGAGTTTCCTTCTTCCCATTAAAAGTATTTGTAGCATTTCGGAAGTTGAAAGAAAAAAATATTGTAAAGGCTTTAAATAGTGCGTGGGAGTTACTTTCATGACTGCATTATCTATAAGGAATAGGACACGACGCTGTCTGGTGAAAGTTTTCTCCATTGTAAATTAATTAGCAACATTCGAGAGTATCTAGGTAAGAGTAACCTTTGAGCTTTTTAGAGTTGTTAGTATCCACTCGCTTGTTTAGGGACAGTAAATGATTAGAGAGTATTTCCCTTTTTAGAGAAAAACTAAATAAGGCTCTCAAAAGTAATTGACTACATTCTTGAACAATTTTAGTTTGATTGTTTTAATTAATTTATATGTGCTTGGAATTAAATTGAAAACTTTATAATTACGATTAGACTAATACTCGTATTTAAGATGACAGACGAGAAAGGAAAATACGCCGTAGTTTTAACAGCCTCTGTACATTGATTTCTTTTTTTTTTTCGTACAAAATAATATGCTCTTTCTTTTATTCAAAGTAATTTGGTTCTAAATATAACTACTAACATATATCAAGTTAAGAAAAACTGAAGTTTAAGAATTTTCAATAATTTTCATGAAGCAAAAAAAATACATATTTTAAATTAAATAATCAACTATTTCATGATTTTAAATATTATTCAAAAAGTGAAATTTCTTTCTTTTCTCAATTTCTTTAAACTCATTATATTAAAATACATCAATATCAAATACTTCGTTCAACAAAAAATAATGCTTAAATTTTCAAAATCAACCACATAAGATTTTATAATTAAACCCTTACTTCATTAATTCATTTTGGAAATCGAAGTGTTTCTTGTTTTGTACAAATTAAAAATCTTTTACTGAATAAATCATAGGTGCTATTCATGCTACCAAAATTAAAAATAAACAATGCATTAGCCAGAAAAATACATCAAGCACGAATCATTAATTTCGAAACAGTAGAAAATACAACAAATATTCTTAAATGTTAAGTAATCGCCCCCCCCCCGGAAATTGGTGAAGGTTGTCTGACTACATTGTTACTAAAGAAATGAAAGGTACAATTTAAAAAATTGGTTACTAAAATGTAATCTATATGTATCTTAAATATCCAAACGTTTGTATTAACTTTATTGTACGCATTTGCACAGTGTTTTTTAAATACATTTGACAATGGAATTCTCGTCTAATTAAAGTTATGAGTATTCATTTGTTCAGTCGACAGGTTTTTAATAGCTTAACTTGAAGACTGTTGAAAAAACTTTAAATATTAAAATGTTATAAAGAATTTCGTAATTTTGAGAAAAGAAAAATGAAAGAACAACAGCCAACGTTTAATATTTCTCTTCCAAAAAGCAGATTTAAAAAAAATTCGCTTTTATTATGAGGAAACCCTAGAATTAAATCTTGGAGAGTCTTAGAGCTACATTTATCTTGGATACAATTTTCCTTCTTCCCATTAAAAGTATTTGTAGCAAGGTTAGAATCGAGATGTTTATGAGGAGAATCGCTTGTGACATATATAATATTAAATATTTGTTTATAGTACTATTTTGACAGGCTTTCTACAATTTTGAAATGCACTTCCACTGCTTTGAAATTATTCCGTAAGCAAATTTATCTATCTTTTTAAAGACATCTTTGTCAATATTGTTAAACAGGATACTCATCACTCTGTTATTTACAATATTACTTATAATATTGTTTTGACTTCACAAGTTTATAATAATAAGCAATATTTTCCTTATTTATATATATATATATATATATATATATATATATATATATATATATATGAAGAAAATGAAATAGAGTAAACGAACAAATAAACTTTTCCTTATTGCAGCCGAAAAGTTTTATTTTCTGAGGTTTGAGCAAATTAAATTATTTATTAATTGAAGCTAGAAAAGAAATAAACAATTACAGGTGCATAAGTCTGCTTCATTTTATTTTCATTTAATTCTTATATTTTTACCAGATATTGAATCGCACTGAAGTTATTCTTGCTCCAAATACTCAGCAGGAAACGATCCATAAACAGTATTAATTGTACAGACGTTTCAATTAATTTTCTTTATAATATTTCATCACATAATATATGTTTATGCCAAGCTTTATCAATAAACCAATATTAAAATTTATTCACATTAAAATACTGAGTAAACGCAAATGTTTTTATTATTTCCATTTACATCTACAATATTTATAAATGAAACGTATTTTCATCGTTAGTTTTCATTAGTACAGATTTACTTATTAATTTTTCTTAAAAAAATCGCAACATTTTTGTCATAAATATATGATAATATATATATATTACATTTATTAATTACAGTTGTTCTAAAATCCCTCATGACATAAAGCAAGGGAAAAAACAATTTCAATAGTTTTATTTAAATTATCTTTTTGTTGTAAATGAATATTTAATTCTGTTTTGTTAATATGTAGTAAATTGAATGCAACTGAATTGTTAAATGTGTTATTTGTTGCCATTAATTGTGTGTAACTTATTCATAACTATGTATAATAATTGAATAAGATGATTGTTTTAAATGAGAAAACAAATTGTTATGAAATCACAAGTCTCAATAATTCTTCCCTTAATTCAAAACTATTTACAAAATTTTAACTTCTAAGTTAAATAATAAACTTCTTACTTAATAATTCATTTAATTTATCTTGAATGCTATCAAAAGAATTAAAAATCAACAAAATTTCGAAACGAAAAGCAAAATTCTGCTTGAAGATTTGCCATACATAATTCATCCCACTTTCTAAAACTATCTTTTTTTCAAAAAAAAAAAAAAAAAAAAAAGGAGGACATATTTTATAGTATGAGAAAAATTAAAAATATTCATTATTCAAGAAATAAAAAGTTCAATATCAATTGTTTTATTTTGGCAAATGGAAAAAAAAAGAAACCGATCACACTAGATTCGAATTCATTTATTATTTGAATATTTCATTTCGAATGAGAAACAATTTTCCGTTTGAAATTTTTTGATCAAACTGTAAAAAATACGTTTCAAATTAACATACTATTTATTTTACCAAAACAACAGAATTTTTTTTGAAAAAATTGTTCATTTACTTGTTAAAAACCAAAAATGAATGATGATTTGAGATCGAATAAGAAATAAATGTAGATGCTTCTAAAAACTTAATTGAATTAAAATAATATCATCAAAATTATTTTTCCGAGAGCGGGCATTGCTATCTACCTACTGTTACAATCTCATAGGAAATTGATCAAATTGTTGTTGCTTGAATTACACTAGAAAGTAAGAAATATCATGTGCACACAAATTGCTTTATTTCTGATTTTATGTGATTGTAAATTCTTAGTTTCTAGATTGATATGGGAAATTCCGAGTACATGTGCCAAAACCTATCAAACTCCCGTCCACAACTATTTAAGTTATTTATCATCTCCATTGAAGACATAATGTTCCTTTTATAATTCCCATTTAATTTCCTGTTTTTCAACTCTATGAAGTTAAATGTCATGAAGAAAACAATTCTTCTTCCTGAAAGCTAAATAAATTTGTTTGTTTGTTAGCGAATTCACAATGTATTATACTTTTGGAAAATAAAGTAATTCATTTATGCTTCAAAAAAACATTATTTATTTCATTTCTATTCCTGCATTTATAAGTCTTACTACATTTCTTATCATTTACAGAAGATACTAAATGTTAATTAATTAAAAGTAGTAAATTCCTTCAAAAATATCATTTAGGCATTTTCTTTCATAATCAAAACAACAAACATGTTTGAAAGGCAGTAATATTTTTCATTTAGTGGCTATGAAAGTTACTTCCATTTTAACTATCTTTTCCTTTTCGAATGCTTATGATAGGGAATAGTTATCAAAATATTATGTATATATTTTTTTGCATTTCATTATATTTAAGAAATATTGAAGGTGACTCACTCAATAACCCAAAAGTTGTTTTCTTCTATTTTTTTTCTTTTCAGAGACATATGAATTCTGTCAAAAAAGTATTAAATCATCCGCCATAAAAAGCATTTATATAACTAATTTACGGCAAAGATATTTTACTCTCTAACAAAATAATCCTTTGGTGCATCCGCTCTTATTAGAATATATTATTAAATTTTCAGAGTAATCAGGAAATATTTTCATCATAATTATTTGTTATTAATTTGTGTAATTACTTACAGATAAATGCAGTTTTTTTAATAAATATGAACAATAGTAATTAACGTAGAAACAGAAACATTCCCAATTCTCATCGTAGCTGGATAAAATTGATATTTCTGTTGACTTAAAGGTAGGTAAATAATGGCTTAATTTAATAACTATCAAACTTAATTAAATAGCTAATTAACTTCTAAGAGAAACTTTTTCCTCTGTGGAATTTTTTTTTATCAGATTTGGGATGAGAATGGTCTCCATAGCTTATGTTCCAAATTTCATTCCAATTCGATTATAATTTCAATCGTAGTTTCGAAATTTAATACTTCCTGAACTTTTGGAGGAAATCGCGTAACATTTCGTACTTAAGGATTTTTTGAAAGGAGAAATCAAAGTATTTAAATATGTTGAAACGTTGCAAACTATCTTATTTTTAACCATATGTAATATCACAGACTTTTCCTAGAAAAATTATATTTTCAACTTTTTTTCAGAATTGATAAAAAAAAAATGATCTATTGTTCAGTATAGAAGTTTCGAAAAGTTTTAAGTAGAATTTTTTTTTATCCTCAAATGTTTGAGGCTTTTATTTAAAATAAAGGATCCCCTTTTTTAAAGTCAATGTAACTCAAAATGTTAAGGCCGAATTTTAGGAAACAACAAGTGACGTCTAATATCGTGAAGAAAAATCAGATTTGCAAAAAATGACATCGCTAATAAGAAATCCCTTTTAGATAGTCGTTCATCCATTAAAACTTCATATTGATTACTTTTCTGTCAATAACATTGATACTAATTTTGTTCAAGTGCAACTAGAATTGCTAAAATAATAATCTGGTATCCTTTTCTGTTTGAGACTTTATAAGAATAAAATAGTAGGAAATATTGAAATGAATTATCCAAATACGTCTGTAAATTATTTTAACAGCATTGCTTAAATAATAAGAAAATTTATCCTTTATTTTTTTGCGATGAGTATGAATTTATGACAAACAAAAAGAAAGATTTAAAAAAATTGTACGATTTCAGTTTAACGTTGAACAAAATCTCATCTACTATTAATTAGAAAATTTTTAAGTAATATATATATATATATATATATATAGGAATATTTTATTGGGCTTTTTATTACGTAATAACAAATTAACCACACATAAAATAGACAAGTTTAATAACATTAAAAAATTCTTCAACAACTGTTTAGATCATGATTATCCAATAAATTTCTTAAATACTTATATACATCACAAATATATTAAACATCTTTGCGAATCGTGATCCAATTTCAAATCCACCACACAATAATAGGTCCACAAAGTCGGCTTGTTAGTGGTCTAGCCGTGAAGAATTTATTTATTTATTTACATTTACACAGCTTACATTTTTACTCACCCTCTGGACCGTTATACTCCTCTACCATACAACTTATTACCAACCAATTGTTTGCATCCTTTTACATTTTATTACCAATCAAACAATGATTTAAATCTTTTTTCAATTTATATGGTGATGATATGTTATACTTTTTTCATTTTGAGTATGTGATATACATCTTGAAGTTTAAAGAAAATTCCGTCTTACTACTCACATATTTGAATCTTCATTTCTTTGAATTTTGTAAGTAATTTTTTTATATTTTGATTTGTTGATAATTTTTAGAATTATAGATTTTATTTTTGTAAATTTTATCGTTGAAAAATTTTTTGCATTTTTTAATCATTGAACTCTTTTGTAATTTGGATTTCCCAATTCAGCCTACCAGGAATTATAGATTTTATTTTTGTAGATTTTATCGCTGAATTTGTTTGCATCTTTTAATCATGAACTCTTTTGCAATTTGGATTTCCTAATTCAGCCTACCAAGTCGCAAAGGGGGAAGGTTGGTACCATTAAACTAGTTTAACCCCGCTTAATCGGTCCGATATTGCTTTTTGACTTGCTGGGTTCCATATTTTTATTTATTTTTCTTTCATTGTTACATTTCTTTCTGGATTTTTGTCTTTTTAAATATTTTAAATTATTCTTTCATAAATTTTCAGTATATATATATATATATATATATATATATATATATATATATATATAT
>BMAW01083949.1:434361-499799 GCA_019974015.1 Nephila pilipes | reverse complement strand
CTAAGGCGACATTGAAAATGCAACACCTAGAAGGAGTGGCTAAAAAGTGATGAAACTCGGCAAACAGAAAGAGACAGCAACGAACACAATAAGTGATATTTATTTCGAAATTATATGCATAATACAGAGCGAAAGCAGCTTTGGCTCAGTAGGTTGTAGGACCACCATGGGAGGCGATACACGAAACAACATGCCTAGGCACTGAGTAAATGAAAGTACGGATGGCGTCCTCAGGAATAGCTCTCCTTTCCCAGTCCCCCATTTGCCACAATTCTTATTTTGAACGCGCAGTGGCAGGGTCTGAAAATGGCATCCAATCACATCCCAAATGTGTTCAATTGGTGAGAGATCAGGAGAGAACGGTGGCCAGGGAAGCACCTGTACACCTTGCAGAGCACGTTTGCTGATGCGAGCAGTGTGCGGTGGGGCGTTATTCTGCTGATAAAGGGCGTCGGACACCCCTGAAGGCAGCGAAGTATCACCGGTCACTGCAGATCATCCACATATCGTTGGGTTTTCATAGTGCCCAGAATACCAATCGGAGGTGACCTGGAATCGTATACAATTGCGCCCTAAGCCATGATGTTGCGTTGTCGCTTGGTGGGGTGTTTCACAATTGCTGCCGGATTGGACCTGTTTCTACGTCGAAGCCACTCTCGTACGCGGTGACTGTCACTGGAGAAACAGAAGTGTGAACACAACCTGTACCATTACGTCACCCACATCACTCGATCCCAACACCATTGCAGACGTTGGCGTCTATGCTGTGGGGTCAATAGCAATCTCCTTTACGGACACCATGAATGCAGGCCACCAGCAACCAATGGTTCTGGTCGATATGGGAACATCTAGAGTGTCTTGATGTTCCCACCTCAACTTACCCCTCAAACTTGCACCCCTCAAACTTGACACATTTCTTTGTTCCAGCCATCTTCGGTGCATTGTATACGCGTCCAGGTGTGTGTTAGCTGAGATTTGCCAAATGGACTAACATGCCCTTTTCAGTCCGATCGCCATGCCCCTCATAAAATCGTCTGTCTGCTGGAACTGCCTCCGTTGACGACGGCCTAGCATTCTCTGCTATTACACGTGTCCTCTGAGACAAGAACAAATTTTCTACGATGATTTCCCAAGTAGAAATAGCGGGATGTAATTGAAACATTCTCCGGTTTTCTTACCTTATATCTTCCTTAACGTACGCTGGAGATCTGCGCATTCCACATCATTCGCATCACTCGGTAACGTGCGTCTACCCTGAAATTTATATACTTTTCTGTCCACTCCTTCTTGGTGTTGCATTTCTTATATATATATATATATATATATATATATATATATATATATATATATATATATATATAAGAACTTTCTCGATAAAAGATTCGTAAAGCAGCAGGAGAAAATGATTAAACTAATGTTATACTTTGTAGATAAAGAGGATACAATTATTTTGACACTCATCTAGATATGTAAATACTATTGATAACTATCTTATTTATGTAAGAAATCAGTTGAGAAACCACAAAATAATGTTCCAAATGAAAGATATGTACTTTCAATATCGTAAGAGAAGGAATGAAACATTTCTTCGATATCAGTATTTTTTTATTGATCATCGAAGCTTCCTTTCATTTTCTATAAAATTCAACACAGAATCACATTTATTCACGCTTAATATGCATAATAATAGATATATTTGAAAGGATTGAATGGTTTTAATTAAATAAAGTGTTGAGAGTTATTCCAAAAAATAAGCATTGATTCAGCAGGATATTTTCATGTAATGTCAAAGATATTTAGTTTGGTTGTAAGAATAAATACGTTTAATGTATTCTAAAATTATTCTATCTGAAGCGCCCCGATTACATAATTTTCAAATCTTTTTTCGTCGGTTCATGCTTTGTGTGTTGACTTATACAAGCAGTATTGGCATTGCATATATTTAGCTTATAGGAGTGCATTTAATCCATACGATTTTAAGCACATGTCTAAAAACTTTTATTTTCATTATTTGATATATATCTGATTCTTATTTACTGCAGAATTGATTTTTAATAATTATTTTTGCACTGAAGCTTTGGTTTCCTAGGAAACCGATGCTGTTATTTAGCGATCGCAATATTGCGGAGGTTGACATCACTAAAGTGTTGTGTAAGTCAATAAGGAGGTGTGGTTTTCTAAAAGCATTGAATGATCTGAAATCACGTCACTGATTTGTATTGACGGACAAGTGACAGACTCCATCGCTTTTTTACGGCCGCTAGATAACGGTATCAGTTTCTTATGAAACCTTAGCTTAAGACTATTTTCGCTTAATGCTAAGGAGTAGGATCCAAATTCAAGTAATATTTTAGAATATCTCCGCATTCAAGAAAATTTGTATGGTTATAACACACAACCATACTATGTCCTCAAAATTTTTAAATATTTTATATATACACTAATTTTTTCTGAAAATGTGACGTTGTGCTGTTCACGATTTTCTCTTCACTAACCTTGGGGACTTTAATTGAGATTGATTGCATGACATAGCAATTTCTTCCCAACCAAAATGAAACCTGATTATGTTAATTAGATGCAGGTGGAAAAAAAGTGAAGTGATTCAGATAGGGTGATATATAAGTAAAGGGAATTTTAGAGGATAGAGGAAGAGTGTGGTTAACTCTGAGTACAGTTCTAGCAAGAGACGAAAATATCAAGAGTAGTCACTGGTTACAGCTGTCGCAGAGGATTTGACGGCTAAAAGCAACCCCAACAGAAAGGGTTTGGTAAGAGCGTATTATTTCAATAATATTAGAATTGGTGGGTTAATCTCAAAATCCAGAGAGAGCTTAACTCATTAAATATTATATTACAGTAATTGATAAATAAATAGTTGAGTTGCACCAGACTTGCGTGTCTTTGGATCAGTTATTGACTTTTAGAGTTAGTTATATTTGATAGTATTATGGCACAAGAGTCGGATAGAAATAACCGATCGTTACAAAGGTAGTGTTTATAGCAAAATTCTATCGCGCTTTTCCTTTCAACAATTCCTTGGATATTTTTACATATTGTTATTAGCATTGAATTAATGTTAGAATTATTGTTATCTCTCCCAGTGAAGGAAACGTGACTTAAGTGACTTATAATTAATGAAGCGCATTGAACATAATTGTCAACGAAGACCTCGGTATCATACGTACTCAGAAGAAGGAGGTATAGGTGCGAACGTAGAGAAAATCTACAAAAGATTGATGAGTCAACACTCATGTAAAGTTCCACTACGGACTTAGGCAATGCAGATAGTAAATTAGTTATTACATTAAAAGTTAGATTCAAACGTGGGTAGGAAGAAAATCCACAAACGTGAATATAAATATCTTGCGTTTTGATTATTTTGAAATCCTAATAAATTCGTGTTGTGTTATTTCCTAATTTGAATTCATCGAGGACTATTTTGATTAGTGACTCTTAACATAAAGAAATTTAGGGGTCATACGACAGTCAAACGTAATAAATCAAGCATACTTTCTATTTGCTTCGAGTCTCCGTAACTTTTTAAAATTTCAATGAAAAGTTACATTTTTTTGTCTGTGATAGCTTATAATATGTACTTTAGCAAACTAATTTTAAATATTCATGAAAATGTTAAGTAATACATAAAATAATGCTTAAAATGATAAAGCATTTTTTTTTCTCGTTTTTAATGGAAGATTGATTTTCCTGCGGAATTCTAAAAAGATGTTCGCTTCAGAATGTTTAACTCTTGTTTCTTTATATAAATAAACACGTAGAAATAAAATAAAACTAAAAATATTTAACAATCAATACAGTTTTCAAGTTTTTAAGGCTCCCTTCTACCTGTCATTTTGGTTTCGTGGACGTAATGTTAATCCTATGGAATTACGACTTTAATTCTCACATCTTTACTATTTGATCGATTTGAATGCAAAAAAGTGCATCTGAAAGAGCAAAAAAGAATGAATGCTTCCGTGGAATTACTTTCCCCCCCAATTTTTAAAAATATTTAAAAATATTTTTTAAAGACCAGAAAACAAGTAAACGAATAATTAAAATAGGGATAAAAATATTTTTAAAAATCGGAGGAAAAAAGTAATTCCACAGAAACATCCATTCTTTTTTGCTCTTTCAGATGCACTTTATTGTATTCAAATAGGCCGAATAGTAAAGATATGAGAATTAAAGTCGTAATTCCATAGGATTAACATTACTTCCGCGAAATCAAAATGGCGGGTAGACGGGAGCCTTAAGACTTATTAAAAACTGATTCATATTTTAGTAATAACCTGCCCCTGAAAAAAGAAATCAAAAATCAAAATATGTATGAAACAGAATAATTCTAGTTCATATAATGCGAAATAATATGATAAAACTCTACAATTTTCGTAAGATTATATTAAACAGATTGAGAAAATGATTATTAAAGTTTTCCGTACAGTAACGTTATGATAAGTAATAAGCATGTACATTTTTAATCAAACCTTGGGAAATATTTAGAATATTTTCATGAAATTTGTTTTTAAGTATTCAGGAGAAACCATTTGTATGTATATGTATGTATGTACGTATGCAGAAAATCAGATTTTTTAAAGGTAGTGAGATTCCTTAAGGCTACCCGCCATTTTGAATTCTTGAATTAATCTTACGGAATTTCGACTTTAATTCTCACATCTTTACTATTTGATCTATTTGAATGCAATCAAGTGCATCAGAAAGAGCAAAAAATAATGAAGGATTCTACGGAATTACTTTTTTCCTCCGATTTTTAAAAATATTTAAAGATATTTTTTTAAAACCGGAAAAACTCGCTAACGAATCATTAAAATAGGGATAAAAATATTTTTAAAAATTGGAAGGGAAAAGTAATTCCACAGAATCCTTCATTACTTTTTAAGCTTTCAGATTCACTTTATTGCATTCAAGTAGATCAAATAGTAAACATGTGAGAATTAAAGTCGGAATTCCATAGGAATAACATTAGGCTGACGAAATCAAAATGGCGGGTAGACGGGAGCTTTAATGAATGTAGTAGGAAGTGATCCCAAGACTTTATACAACCAACTTAGCGTCACAGTACAATAGAAGAAATATAGAACATGAAAAATTGATTCATTCAAGCAGAATTGAGAAGTATAATAAAATTTGCTGCTTTCTGTAAGATCGTTGAGTTAAAAGAGATCAAAATGTAAAATTAACGTAGGACCATTTTTAATATAAAAATAATGCCGAGCTTATATCCTATTCTTCAACACGAAGAGATACAATATACTATTTTGTAACATTTTTCGAATGTAGCTTGAATGATGTAACACACGTAATAAGTTATTTGAAATGTAAATGGAAAAGTAAATTCTTAGCTGATCATAAAAACGGGAGGTATTAATTCGTTACTGTGTTAATTTAAGGAATTCTTATATTACCTGTGTATATATATAATTCACTGAAAATTACCTTGAACACAAAATAAAAATTCATAATAATCAATCCTTTCATCTCTTTGATACTGCGACAAAAGTATATGAAAATAAACTTTATTCCAAATATAAATACAGTAATTCATTGCTAATAAAGTACGTATCGGATCTGAGTGCCACCGGATTACAGAAAATGCTGGAATACTGAAAAATCACTTATAATAACACACATAAACAGCGAAAACTATTTATTATTGGGTTTTCTTCTACTAACATAGTAACTATGTCTGGGTCAAAACTTTGAAAGCTTTTTTCTCACATTTTAAAGCTTTCAATTGAGCTGAAATTTTCTATACACGATTGTTTTGGATGACAATTCGATAATTTAATTATAATTAATAAAAACTAATTGATTGAAACTAATTATTGAAAGAATTAAATTTTACGCCAAGTTTCTCCCAAGTCGCCAAATGGTCACCAAATTCGTCACCAAGGTGAAGGGGTCATTGCTTAAACTCTCTTTTGGAAACTGGTGATATTTCTGTCAATCCATCTATTCCTTTATTGGAGAAGCGTTGCAGGGAAGCATCAACTCAAGTTCGTAACATTGTTCTCCCTCTTCAAGACAGGTGAATATTACTGAAAATGAATGTTACTGACAGACTAATGTTACTTAAAATTTAAGGTGTAAAAAATTATGTTACGGAAGCGTGAAGTATGAAAGAAAACCCATGTTTAAATAACTCGTTTTGTACCGGAGTTATTATTGTTTAAATTCTAATACAATGCAAGTGAAAAAAAAAATGTCAAACACACGAAATAAGTAAAATTACGAAAAATACCCTGTTTTGCGTCGATAGCCTGTACGATTCCGTGTGAAAGTAGAAGGCATAAAATAACACCTGTAAAGTTTGTTTCTCTTTGTAAAAGCGTCGGATTACTGACAGTTCCAGATAAGTGAAATGCTGGATTATAGAGGAAGTACTGTAATAAGAAAAATAAAATTCAACATTTTATCCCGAATTATAAGTGGCACTTATATACGTGAATAATATTTCAAAACAAAAACATTTGAAAAATATTTTACTAAATACGAGCCAATCATTCGACAATATAGTTTTTATTTTTATTTAAAAAAAAAAAAACGGAGCAGAACTAATCAATACTTTTCCCAATCTTGATTTAATTTTTGTACGGAATGATAGCACCGTAATAAAAGCTCTTTTAGACTCCACATTTATTGATTTAACAATTATTAAAAAACCGTGCTATATTTGAGTATATTTACTCTAGTTTCTTGTTAAAAATGCTTCAGTTCTTCTTTAACAATTTTATTATTATTTTTTGTCCCATAGGTGGATTATTACACTGCGTTTTTGTTTTGATCAATTAGTTAAATTTCTTTTTCATGGGTAACATTATTACAGATGTCGAAAGAAAAGCGTATTATAGTTAAGCACATAATTTTCCTAATTGTTGTTAAAAACAAGGAAGAACTTTCGGTAATAAATTAAGGCTAAAATTAACTATTTTTAAAGGTAAACCAGTTTTGCAATCCCTAGTATTAACACATGTTTCAGCTAGTAGTTTTATGACTAAGAAAAAAGTTATGAACATATAAACTCTTAATATTTAATTTTAACCTGTAGAATATTAATAATCTTGCAAAATCAAATTGATTTTTTTGTACCTATCTCTTAGTTCCGAAGTACGAAATGAAAAACATTGTTTGATAAAATAAAGCAAAGTAATCGCATATAATGATTTTATTCAGCTTTTTCTTAAATAATCCAATGTTTCATCGACGTTCATCATCTAAAAAAACGTTCTTTAATAAATGCATTATATTATTCATATCATATAGTTTCGCATTATCAATTAATTCGGGATATTCTTAAAAATAAGATTTATTACATATTATATAGCAAAAATGTTGGAGGAAGTATTAGATTACTCGTATTTTTGTAAAGGTTATTGTGACCGTTAATATTCTAAGCCGTGTTTCTCTATTCCACCGAAAACTCACCCTTTAATGGCATTCTAAACCTTAGGTCTCATCTCAACAATGTCCTCCTCCTTCACACAAGCAGAATATCGATCAATGCATCTAAGGTCCAACTCTCTTTGATATTTGCGCGTCGCATAAATCTTCTCCAAACCCATTTCGAATCTCCTCGGGGACCGGTTCTAATCGCGAATTCTCAGTAATGTTTGGTAAGCCGATAATATTTCAAAGTCATTACTGAATTGCTAAGTTCACATAATGACCCAGATGCAGCCCCGCCGTAAAAAAATTCTTTTCTACGGCCGGTGAAGATGGAGGCAAGCTTATGTAGACGTGAACCTTGTCCTGCTGACATCTTTTGAGAGTTCCTTTGCTTAGGCCGTATCGATTTTTGGGCTCAGCTGAAGCCAACGACGGTTCAATCTGTCCCGAAATTCCTGGGGTTTCATGTCATAAACGAGAATATGAGTTTCGGTTGAGCACGGTTGTTAGTTTATGACAAGGACTTCCCGTAACGATCGCCATGGATACAAGGATGGTTTCGGTGCCGAGAAAAGGAAAGGGATGTTTTGATAGACAACGGAATAAGCTACTTGGCAGATGTCTGATTTTATTTGTTTGATTCTTTGTCGGTGAAAATGTTTATCCCCAGGTTCTGTTTTTTATGACGGATTCCTTCTTTTAGGAGTTTCAGTTTTCTTTTACGGCGTGTTTGACTGAAGTTTCTAAAAGGGTATATTCCTCATGATTTTCATTTTTTCCTCTTCTCTACTTCGAGTTACATGTTGTTCGTATTTATCCAAAAGAAAACGTTCAGTGAAGAATGCACATGATTAAACGGAAATGGATGATTGCATGACTAATTATAAAGATTTGATCACGAACCGTTCTTGATTCAGGGAATCTGGATATGTGTGTGTGTGTGTGTGTGTGTGTGTGTGTATGTATGTATACATGAAAATAATTTAAAAATTAAAATGTCTTCAAAGATTAATAACGAAATAAAAATGTGACTTTCAAAATTAATGGCTGTTTATTTATTTTAGCTGAGAGAGAGTGAGAGAGAGAGAGAGAAGCAATAAGAATCCATAAGGTAAGAGACGCAGCGCCACCGTTTCAATTACAACAGAAAAGAGCAGAACAGAGTAGAAGCGAGGGAATTTTACTTTGCATTTGATTTTATACCAGGGATTTCTATCGATCTTATGGTACAAGATGAAGGGACTCTGAAGGATTTTCCTGACGTCTAGCAGTCTAATAGAGAGAATTCTAATAGAGATTCTCAGAGATTTATGGACACGTGAAAGTGAATTCACCAGATTTTATGAGTGCTTGATCTGAGAAATAAAAAGATAATTTGGAATTGTATCAGGAAATAGAAATGAATTCTTTACTTTTGAGTTAGAAAATGAGAAAAATTAGGAGATTAAATTGGTTCTGTGTGAGATTGTCACACACACATACACGCACATATACACACACGCACGCACCCCCATATATATATATTGTGTGAGTTTAAAATTAATCGATTTTCACAATTCTTGTCGCAGCACAAAGCTGTATCTATCGTCTATGTAGTGTAATAATATCTTTTCAACATAATCTGCATTCCTTTCAGTGTAATGGTTACACCGGTTTTCTGGTGTGTGGGGGAGGTATCGATATTAGGCTTTAATAGCCGCTTTCATTTCATCATCAGAACGTAAGTAATGTCCTTTAAGATGCTCTTTCATCTTTAGAAGAAGGTTAAAGTCACAAGTTCAGGTGCAATGAGACCTCGCTGTTTCAACCTCACCTTCTGTTCTTAACAAACCAAAAACAAATAGGAACTAATACATTATATAGAGAATAATGTAGCTTCCGTGTTCAACAAGAATTTTGAAAATCAGCGAGGCATTATTTTTCCATCAACAATATGGGATAAATGTTCTGCATTTGAACAAAAGTACACTATAAATTTTTAAGCAAATTGATAATAAATAATATTTTTAAAGGAATAATCGTATTAATATGGTTAATGGTTCTTATTAAGTCATTAATAAAAGAATAGTTAGAGCGAGAAATAGTAAAAGGAAATTTACGGACATGGATATTATTAAAGAAAAAAATATGCTTAAAATATTAAATTTGAAAAAGGTTTCAACATTAAAAGTATTAAAAACTTGCCGTTTGATTTGAAGAAAAAAAGCAATTAAAGTTTTAAGATACTTTATTAATATTGAAAATAAAAAAAATTGGAGAATACTATCTGAAATATTGTTCTGGATATCTCTAAATTTTCAGTAATAATATTATATATGAGAAAATATTACTAATAATCAAAACACTGATTATTGAAGAATTAAATTTATAAATAAATCCTCTGATAAAATAAATTTTAATAATATTTTAATAAGCATAAAAATTAACTTCCATTTGTAAAATAATTATTAAATAACTTTTAATAAAAATGTAGGACAATTGATTCGTAATTATAATAATACCATAAATATCTTCCGATCGATAATGAATATAATAAAAGATTATAACGAATTTATAAATAATAAATACCAGAATGGAATTACAGGTAATTTAAATATTGTAAAAAAAATGAAAAAATTACAGGTATTATGAATAAAGGTACATAGATTTTAGACTTATAATTCATAACAATAATATCTATATAATTGTATTTTTTTTTTAATTTTAAGACTATAGATTTTAAGACCACAGAGATATCTAATTTTAGAATTAAAAGTCCAGTAAAAACTTCTAGGAAATGTTTATTATTATTAAGGTGATAAAATCCCTGGAAATTATGCCATTATATGCAAAAAACTATTTGCTACTTTGGGTAATAAACCTCTTTTAAAAATGATTTTAATGAAATTACAAATAGTAATTAAAAAAATTTCTGTAGGAATAAATGTTTTTTAAGAAAATGCAAAGGTGCTCACAAAAGTACTTATATTTGAAGATAGATGACATCATTAAGGTAAACTATTGTTACCATTCGGTGGCGCCCTCTGTTAAATGGATTCGAAACAAATTTGGCATTCATTCAAGAGTTAGTTTTGATATGGTATTCATTTGCTGCCAAAATCAAAATTTGATTGTTGTCGCGTCGGGTTGTCACCGTCGATGAGGCCTGATTTTGTCATTTGATATGAGATATCAAGCAAGGATCAGAACAATGGATTGCTTCCAGTGGATTTGCTTCAAAGAAGGCGAGGATAGTCTCATCGGTCGGGAAAGTTATGAAAAAAAGAATCCTTGAGGTGCGAATGGCTTCATGATCACGATCTGTAGTCGCGGTAGTCTCGTGGTCACGGTTGAGGATGCACTGCCGGCGGGATTTTCGAGAGTCGTGTGCTCGAGCCTGATGTCACTACAGACTCGTCGTATAGCTAGGCTGATGCGCGTTAAATCTGTCGATGTTCAAAGTCTTCCCTTTTGTGTGGTGTAGAGGTTTGGAGAGGGAGGTGCCAGCTCAGGTATCGTCTTTTGGCCAAGGCTCAAAATTACGAAGTTCGTCGCCAACAGCCATCGTGTTGCTTCTCAGTGCACAGTTAATAAGCAACCCCATCAATCATAATCACATGGAAAAAAATAAAGTTGTTTCTAAACTTAGAGAGGTGATCAGTAAGCGTTTCAGAAGATATATGCATTTAAAAAATTGCTCCAAACTAATTTAAAATATCCCATTTAATCTTGATTTTATTTTGTGGTACATTTTATTATCTTTGACAATGTCATAAATAACATGGCATATGTTTGTTCTACTCAATTAGTGTCAGCAATTCGACCGTGTTTCCGTTTCCTTCCAATGAAGCATACAATACACATCTCACAAAGGCTGGATTGCGAGCTACTAAATTGTCAAGGCTCTACAGATGTGAATCTTGATAAAGTATTATTAATGTTACATGTATAGTCCAAAGTTGACGCTCCTGTGCCCTTTATAACATTAAAACATAAACTTCCGGAATGAATTAAAAATGTTTTTGGAAATTCAAATCTTTTTTTTTCTTTTTAATAATCTGCACTTTCGATTCATCTTTCATTACTTTAGCATTAATTTTGAGCTGGATTCATGGTACATAACGCAAGGATGAGAAAATTTAATAAAATTTTTTTAATTGTAAGCCATATTAAAAAAACAAAACAAAACTATATTCTGTCAGACAGAGTGACCTATTCTGGTTCTATTTATGTCGAATGTTTATTCTAAGACACACATGCCTTGTTAAGTAATTTATTCTAATATGTAACTATTCACATAAACTTCTGTTTCAACAGTATTGCTATTAACTACTAGAGAGTAAACGGTGTTAATTAGGAATAGCGGTGATAATATTTTAAACGGTGTTAATATTTAATTTCTCTTCTGGTGGTAATTAAACACAGTGGTTCTAATACTAAATAATACATATTTTGAAATATATCTAGTTGATTGAAATCTTATGAATGCAATCTTATCCGAAATAAGGTAAAAATGTCTCCCTTCACTGTGCTCCTTTTAATCGATCACAGATCAGAGGGCAATTAAAAACTTTTGAATACCGAAATAGCCATAGCAATCACATCCAAAAAGATAATGATATGCCTGCAGGTCAGAAGTGAAAAACTTTTAACAAGTTGGACGATTTCTTAAGTTAAAATGCCCACATTAGACACTAATTTATCGAAAATCTAATTAGATCATATTAAAGAAACTTTTATTAAATATATATCTAAAAATTGTATATCATTAAAATAACTGTATAAGTGGTACGTTGTTATCTAATTTTAATAATTAACCTTGCACTTATAAATGTTAGTCAAGAAGGAAGTCATACTAAATGCACTTTAATCATGCGATGTATCTTTAAAGTTTAATTTTTATTAAGAAATTATCTTAATATCTGGATAAAATTCGTTCGGCATAATAATTGATTCTTATGTACCTAATGTCGTAAATTACAGCTATTAATGTTGATTTGTTTGGTTTCAGGAAGTCATCGAATGAAATAATCCGCAAAATCGGTAAGTTTTAATTATTACTGAAATAATGGAGACAGAAACTGAATTTTTATTTATTATTCTGTACATTTGCTTGTCGAACTCAGCAAATTGAATTCGTAAATTCTCCATACTGTATTAAAGAACAATAATCCAAAATTGAAGAAGAGAAGGAGAACGGAGTCTTTCGACAACATTTATTACAATTTCTACACTCCACTTATATAAATAAATGATTATTTACATTATATTTACAAAGATACAACGACCTCCAAACAGCCATATATTCAATATCCCGCTTTAACGGTCAGACCAAATTACATAAAAACAAGAAAAAACCACCTTATGCGGTCAAGAACTAAAATCCTTCCCTCGATCCCTTGCGCTCTCACTTTAGATGAGATAAGGCGTCTCCTGGAGGAATTGAAATAAATTGTTTCCAATATTCTCGGGGTTATACTTCAATCTACGGTTTCGTGGAACCAAACAAATCTATTTAAACAACTGTAACTCGTAGCATTATATATCTAATGATCATTTAATATACAAAATAAATTTTATCCAGTAATCTAGGTAATTTCTTAATAATAATTAGAGCTTAACAATAACCTTACGTATTTCAGCAATAACATGAACGTAGAAAATATATAATTACAACTTCATGTGTAGATATTTTTAGATAGATACAGCATATTAAAGTTTCGTGTATTGTACAGTACGAGTACTATGACAAGTTAGGTAATGTAATTTTTTCGACAACTCTAGATGGGACGGAAATTTTGTTATTGAAATGGGAAGGATGTTTTTGTATAATTTCAATTTACACCATTGGCCATTAAAATTTCAGCACCAAGAAGGAAAGCAAACACACACAAAAAAAAAAAATATTTATTGCGCGTAAACAGTATGTCATGAAGACAAAAAGATTAAATTTGCAAGCAGTTCGAGCAAAATTAGTAGAAACAGCTGCCATCCCTGGCAGCTAAAACGGCCCTTACCTGAATAGACACGGAATCATGTATTGATCTGCTTTCAAATTACTGTCGATCCCATCTAGAGATGTGCGTGTCGTGTACCCAATGGCTGCTCAAGACATCACACCAGATCTAGGCCCCCTATGCCGATATCGAATGCAAGTGGTCTTCTCGGAGCCTCCAGGTACATATACGGACATCAGAATATACTTCACGCAGAACCGGGACTCGCCTGAAAAGACGACATTGTGCCACTCCTGTACCCAGCTTTGTCATTCGAGGAACCAGATCTCTCTATGTTGCATTGTCAAGGGAAGCCGAAGTAATGGTCGCTGTGCGGACAGTCCACGCTGCTGCAAACGTCGTCGCACCGTAAGAGCGGATGCCCTTTTCCTGACTTATGGCCTGTGCTGTGGTTGTACGGTTTTGCAAGGCCGACCTCACAATATGTCTGTCCTCTCGGGTTTGCCATAGGAGGGCGTAGAGATCCCGCATGCCATTTAGTATGACCCTCAGCCACCCAATGATTCCATATTCACATGAGAGTGGTTGAATTTCGACAAGTGCGACGGGCATTATCACGGAACAATTAATACACACTCTCGATAGGCAACAATCTTGTCTCTATCGAATTCCGACATTTGCCGGTAAGCATTTCTTCTTCTTATTCGAAACATAACACGATAATCTGAGCAAACTCTGACTTTACAAAGCGCTTTCCGAATGAGAAATCCATCACACAACTTCTCTTTTATGCAGTGCTTCTGATGTCGTTTCTCCCTCCTGCGTCGTCTAAATGCGCTGAAATACTAATCACATTTGCATATCCTAACCTTTTCTTCTTTTCAAATGCTTTAGCGTTCGTCAAATCATTCTTCCTGGTGTTGCAATTTTAATGGCCAGCAGTGTATTTTGAGAGAAGGCCTCACGGATCACAAGTTTCTCACACCTGCTTCAGATCTTTCTTCAGAGCATTTGCTATCACCAATACTTTACTTGTGCAGTTATGGTGATTTAATTAAAACTAGCGATATATTACGAGTAATTACGTCAGACAGCTAAGATGTATATGCATGAAGTTAATGTGCAATTCCTTGCTATTTGTAGAAAAAATAAAAATTTTAAAATTTTCTTTTTTCAGTTAACACAAATTGATATCAGAAATATGCTTGATGACAATACATTTAATCATACTTCCACACAAAAGAAAATTAAAGGTCTCGTAAATTATTAGTTGTTTAAAACGACTTGAAGGAAAATTGTTGCATTAAATTTCCAAATAAAGGAATTATAAAGGAAAATAAATTACATTAAATTTCAATGAAGCTCAAAAGATTAAATATAGTTTGTTAAGGTATATTATTAAAGTTCCGTATGATTTTGATTTAAAGCGAATGTTCTCAATAATTTATGACCATTACATGCAAAATTGCCGAAACGCTTTCATGGTGTTTTCGTGTTATTTCTTGCCTACAGAATTCAATGCGAAAAACGAGTTTCAATAAATCTATTAGATGCATATAATTTTTTCAAACTATATATGCAGTGAGGGCAAGGATTGTGAACATTTTTTGAAATTTTTATGCTTTTCAATTTTGCATATTTATAGAAAATTAATTGTTTTATGTAATGCAAATATTTATTTATCTCTTAAAAGTAAATTTAATGCTGAAAATTGAACTTAAAAAAAAATGAATGTATTGATACTTTTAAGATTTAAAAAAAAAAGGTACATTTAATTTGTTCAAAAAAAAAAAAAAAATTCGAATTAGTTCAAATAGTAATCGCAATGTTAAAATTGATCAGTCAATTGTAGTTATTGTTCTGAGAGCCAATGAATCGTGAGTTTTAATGCACAGACCGAAATTTATTTTCTGCAATACGATTTTATATTTCATTCAGTTCGTTCTTCAATTAAATGTAGTTTTATGTGCAATATAAATTGATTTGTTAATTTTGATATTTTTAGAGTGTCATTTGCATTTAAATTATAATAACACAAATTATAAAGACATTTATATTATAATTAATAGCCCAGCAATGAAAACACGCTAAAGAAATGATCAAATGCCTACAAAAAAAGAACTATGATTGCTGCATAGCGTGAAAAAGGTATTCCATATATCGAAATCGTTAAGCAAGTAGGTTAAAATGTGATTATTTCTGGAGAACGTAAGCTTTCTTTACGCTGTAAGGGAAAAAATAGGCAAAAAACAAAATAGGTGAAGGAAATGTACTTAGCCTGTTGATGACAGAAGGATAAAAATGATGTGTCATAAAGACAGAAGAATGTCATCTGAAGTCATCTGAAATAACTCGAATTTGGTAGTTGTTTACCAAATTTTTAAGGATAAAAATATCCCAGTCTTTTAATGTTGCTGAAGACAAAAAAAAAAAAAAAAAATAGCCATATGGGTATCAATTCAATAAAATTATATTACAATAAAATCTTCAATAGAAAACCTAAAAACCAAATGAAGTCTTTGATGAAGTGTTAAGAAGAACATGTTGTTCCGAAAGTGATTTTCAATGCCTCGATACACACAGCTAATTTTGCATTTATATAATTTAAAGAAAGTTTCCATAGGCTACATAAAGCTACAACCTGACCTAAAAGTCTATTCTTTTTTCTGTACTTCAGGATAGTCTTAATGTTATTATATTAATAAAATTAGAAGAATTTGTCGTTCTGAAATAGGATTGTTATATTTTACCGAAATGTAGAGGAAAAAAATATGGAGCTACTAAGAAGAAAGGCTGGACATTTAGGAATTAGAAAAATATCCGTACTAAGAAAGTTTTTTAATGAACAAGTTGATGAAATATCGCTATAAAGCAGTTTCCAAATATTTAAGTTTTTCTCACAAATAATTTTCAATGAAATCCATTTCAGAAAAATATTGAATAACTGAAGAAATTATGTATTTAATTAAGTGGAATTTGGTGCAATGGTTTTTAAGAATCTTTTGCAGAACTTGAGTTTGCTTAAATTCTAAAGTTTTCAAATATTTTTTTGTTGGGAATATACCGTTTTGTGTTATAAGAAAGAAATATCGAAATTTTATACGTTTTTCTTAAATTTTATTCCAATATTTAAATCTTGGTCAGGAATATCCTTTATTTTTTGATTCAAACCTTAGGTCAGACGTTAAAAAAATTTAAATTATATATTTATACTTCATGCATGTTTTTCCAAGAATTTTGATAGGAAAATATTAAAAAGTTCTTCTGTCATTTAAAGAAAGGATAACAACATGAAAAGAAAAACCAGTTACATATAATTTAGGCAATAATTTTTAAGAACATAAAATTTTGAAAGAAATAAAGTTTTGTGGCGGGACTTAGTAATACTTAATCAATAAGTATTAATGATTAAAAAAAATGAAACTATAAATATATTTATGTTATTATAATGTTACTCATTCTTTTATATACATATTATTACTTACAGTTAAAAACGTCAATAAATTACAATTATCTCTCAGGTTTTCAACTATGTATAAGAATTAGAAACGTATTCATTGTATTTTAATAATTTAGAATAACACTCTTTTCCTTGTTTGACTAACTTATTTTTAACTAACTTGTTTCTAAATGTTTATCTTTCATAAAAACAATGATTTGCCATAATTTCAGCCCCCATTGTGTTAGTTATTTGTTCCTAAAACAAACAAAAAAAAACTTATCGAACAATAAATTAGTCTCAAAGAAAGATATTCAGATCTCATCCTTTCATTAAACGCATAAGTACTTCTTATAATTTTCTTTTTCTGGGTATTCGAATCCTTCAGACACATCCCTTAGATGCACCTCACTCTTTAATATTTTCTCAAAAAAGAAAGAGAGAGAAAAGCTTGAACTATTTTGCTAACATCAGAAATTTCATTTATTTTTCATACATTTTTCTGATTCGAAGAATAGGATTATACTCGTATTTTAGAAAGGCTTTTCAGGCAAAAAAATTGTTAATGTTTTTAATCTATTCTTGTGGTTGAACAGTTTATATCGGGCCGTAGAATATCTACGTGATCAGGATGGGAGTTTTTGTGAACGCCGATATTCGAATCGAATCGTGGATTAGAGTCCTAATTCCACCATATGACCATCTTATGGAATTATGTTAGTTACTACCCTTTAAGTAGAGCTAAGCCTCAAAATTCTCACGAGTAATGTGTGGCAATTCTTGGAGCGAAGGACGACGCAGCTCAAGCGTTGGTCCTCGTCATTGGACAAGGATTCATTATCATAAGATACATTACCAATAACATGTCGAACTCGGACCCATAATAACTATCCCTGCGGTCCAGCCCATATAACAGCACGTAACACAAAAACCTTCTAAATTATCGCAGCTTAATTCTTAAAGTTTTTAATGATGCATAATTATTGATAAGGCCACCTTAAATCTTTCACTGCCTCGCTTGGTGTGTCTTACATTCAGTGCTCTTCTATCAGAGAACAAGCAAAATAAGATTATTTACGCTAATATATAGATTTTTATTAACTATTTTTTGTTATTTTGCGTTAACGATTACTCATCTAGTTAAGGCCTTTATATTTAATATGTTTTTAACAAGCACCAATGTTGTTATAAGACTAAGCGAAAAATTACTGACGAATATCGGTATTTCCAAAAAAAAAGTGCGGATTCGAATACTTTTGTTGTGACATAAAAGATAAAATAATCTTTTTGATACGTAACGATGCTATGTAGCGTTTATATAACATCCTTATGAACAGGATAAGCACTATGGTACAAGTCACAAAAAAGAGTACTCCCCTTGTTACAAATGCAAGTTAAAAAAGAAAACAAGTAATATACAAAAAGATTTAAGTCAATTCCTACTGAGGTCAACAAAGAAATTTTTTATTTTAGTTACTTTTTATTAAATAATTACAATTAAGATAAATACGTATGTACATATGACAGAATCGCTATATTAAGTGGCAAAAGAAATTTTTTTTCCAGCGATCTACACGCTTCGTCACTGACGGTATCAATTCCTAAATTTATATCCTGCTAAATATCATATATAAAAGAATTTTTTTTTCTCCCATGTAAAACTAAAATTAATTATTTGAAAATCAAATAAAAAATTATATGCTTCGACGAGATTCGATCCGAAGGCACGAAGATTCATACCCGACGCTCTACTATCTTTGCCATTGCAAGACAAATGGCATAATTGACTTGTTTCTTAATTCATCCGGTAAATTAAATGGTTGGAATGCAGTTTAGCCCAACCACCTTTGGCGACAGGAATTATTTGGCGGTATTTTGCCAAATGTGATTTCCCTGTCTGCTTCGGGAATTTAACGTTCAGCCAAAAAAAATCGTCAAATTTGGCAATTTTTAAAATCGCACCAAGTGGTTGGGCTCAACTGCATTTTCACCGATTAAATTTAATTAAATGAATTAATATTTGAAAAAACTGTATTAACATCGAGTGTCATCCACCACAAGTTTAAAAAAATGTATTTGAACTTGAGTGGATGAATAAAAAGTATTTTATTAACGATTGAAAATTTGAACAAGATATATAAATACATATAAGGAGAGTGTGAACTAATAGTAGGAATTTAAAAATACCAATTTGACTTTATTTAGTGTGATCCGCGAGACTTTTATTTTTTAAAATTAGCCCTTATCTGGAAACTAATTTGGACACTCTTTCCTACGGAGAGACGTTAACTCATAACCAAATTAAGACATACAGTCGCTTACAAACAGTCCATACAATTTAGAAAGGTACCAGAATCCATAACTTTTAACTTCATTTAAATTTGTACATTTGTCAGACCAGCAAATGAGATCCGAACGGATATATTCACTCTATTATTGGATGTTTCTTGAGTTCAAAATTTTTTTTTTCCATACAGTCTTGTCTAATGAACTTGTTTTAATTTTGGAATATTTTTTAACCACCAAAAATAATTTCCCTCCAATTTTAGGTCTTTCCTTTCTCTTACACGAGCCCTTCCATCGGCATCGACCAAATGAAAGAACAATCTTGTCGAAGATTTATGTTGCAAGAGCTTAAAGGAGAGAAGAAAGGAAGTTATTTCCCTCGCACACAGACAAGGGTGAGGAACGATAAGTGGAATAAGCTTTTCCGGCTGCCTACCGCCCGTGGTCAATGATCCTTGTGGCGAGTGACATGCTCTCCCTGACGTCATATTTCTGACAAGGTTCTGCAGAGCATGGTTTGATGATGACGATGGGCTTTGGAAAAGTGGGTCGCAGCCTTTTCGCCCATGACAACGCGCATCTTCTTTTTTCGACCGCAGAGAGACATTCCAAGGACTGGCAACCAGCAACACTTCTGCGAAATGGACGACCTCAATGTATCATAATGACTAGAGAAGCACAATTCTTGGTAGCACCGACACAAAACTTGCACGGTCTTGCTGTGTAATTCTTACAATGTTAAAAAACAAGACCCATACATGGAGCACTTTTCCCAAATAGAAAATTACTCCAACATTAATATTATTGCATCCTGACTTCACAATGCAACTGAGAGAAGCACATTTTATTACATTTTTGAATTTTGTCTGAATCAGTCCATTTGTTTCTGGTGTAAAATATATATCCCATATTCGTCTCTTGTACTGTAATGTTAATGTTTTCTTTTTATATGTTAAAAAGAAGAAAAAAACTATAAATTAATAGAATGTTCTCAAATTTTAACAAGTCACAGTGAACGGACATATGCATAACAACGACACGAATTTGTGTGATAATTGGGACATTTATTTGTCTGAAAACGTGTTCCGAGTTTGATTCAATTCTTATATGTTAGGCAAAAACAACATTAAAGAGATGGACAATACGATTTTCTTGTTGAAAATGAAAGCTAAAAAACGAGTTTAATTGCAGATTGTGTTCCTGATAAGGCATGAGATACTGCTTACTGCACTTTTTGCTTTTTCCCCCGATTATGATACGTTGCATAATTACCAAGTATATTTTGATTCGTGTAAAAGTTAAATCGATTCAATCAATGTCAAAGTCAGAATTCGGATAGTATTTATTTAAAGATTATTTTTTAAGAAATTATTCCATTAATAGAATCAAAGGGAGATTGTGTACAACTCGTACTCTTAACCATAACCATAAGAGGATAGATAAATAAATAAATATATTTTAAGGTTTTGTCCAGCATCTTAACAAGAACTGATGAGTGTTTTGAAAAACACCCCCCTCCTCCCATTACATCACATTTTAATAAAATTTTCCGAAATTCTCTGAAGATTTTTATTCAAGATTCTCTGAAGATTCAGTATTTTTAATTAATGCTTGTGCGCTAAATCTTTTTGAAATATACGTAGCCCTTACAGATCAGAGATGTCATAATGCTTTTTTTTTTCTTGCTGCAGACCGTTAAGTTCTTTTTTACTTTTTCATTTTCTTAGAGATGTTTCTATTCAACAACTTAAAGGAAACTTCATAAATGAATTACTTTTTTACTACATTTACAGCATAAAAGAGTTTACATTTGTTCGTTTTTTCTCTATTGTTATTACTTATTTTCTCTCTCTCTCTTTTTTTTTTGTAATATGCTAAATAGCAATTTACAAAAAAAAAAAAAAAAAAAAAAAAGTATTGCCAAAAATTTAGCATTTCTTTTCCTCTCAGTTTTTAAAACGACAACATTTTTTTTTCAAAGTCGTGTATGTATTTAGATAAATTATTTAAGTTTTGATCAAATCTTATGTTAAGTGGTGTTTCTTTAAAATTAATGAAACGAGTTTAAACTTTTAGAAACGCGGTCTTCATATTTCTCATTAAAAGTGTACCGCTTTGAAGATAATATTTTCGAAAATTCAAAATTATCTAGGAACTTGTTTGTGCTTTATTTCATTTATTGATCTCTCATCAGGAGGATCATCAACTCTACTATGAAATACAAGGTCCCTCGACGTACGATCGTGTTCTGTTCAGACCAACAGGTTGTAAGTTATATTTTTCATCACTGCTTTTAATCAAACGACTTGTGAAAAGTGCGCATAAAACACACGAGGTATTAATTTTCGTTTGTAAAATCGATGAACATAAAATGAAAAATACCTATGTACTCTTTTGAACTTAAAACAAAAATACAACCTGATATTACGAAACGAAATATTCTTGTGCACACATGTTGCTTTGAGAAAATGGCGTCATCAAAATTGCGTTGACATAAAATAAAGGATACACGGTATAAGGTTCAAAATATTGACATTCAACATATTTATAATAAATACCTTTAGTTTGCATAAGATCTATTTACATTGCTGATATGTATTTAATATTTTATCGTCAGCTTTTATTTTAATATATCCGAACAGAATATTATTGTCCACTTTAAGGATTTATCGCTTGCTCTCGTATTTTAATGTTTGATTTAACAAGTGATTTTTATGGCAGAATAGTCTGTTTTTATTCTTTTTGTTGATAACATTGAAATTTTTTTTTACTTCAGAATGTTTAGCTGGTGAAAGTAAAAATGCATTAGGAATTTAAAGATAGTATTCTCTTTTCTGGATAGCAATTGCTTCCGTGAAACCTGGGTCTTGGAAGTACGCTTACTTTCCGCTTATTAATATCCATTTCGAATAATTCTACTTTTACGAGAACCTAACAGAAAAGAAAAAAAAAAAAAAAAAATACGCTAGCACATGAAAAAAGGAAATTAGCAAACTAATTTTTTTTTTTTTTTTTGCTTTTTTTTAATTATGGATTTACTTTTTAATGATCGTATATGAGAATGTTCACAAGTAAAGGAAAAGACATCATTAAAAACAAAACCTTGAACACAATTTTAAAATAAGTAGCTTTTAATGAACTGATGCAGTGAAGGAACAATTAACATTTGAATAAGTTAGTTATTTTAATAAGCCCTATTCTAAAATTTCTTTATTGGATGTAACTCTTGGATAATTGTCAGTCTTACAATAATAAATACTTTAAATTTTAGCCATCACAGGTCGATTAGCTGCTGAACTGAAAGCCCTTTTGAGATGGGTGTGTCAAATGTGCATCAGTATACTAATGTTATTCGCAGCCGGGTCGCTACTTAATATCGCTATCAGAAGGATACACAGCACATAATGCAATTTTCGTTCTATACGTTAAATCAGAATTTATTTACTCGGTAGAAGGAGCTTCGTGTCCTTTATAGTCGATTTAATTGAGCATCCAGATTGTCGACCTTGTGCTTGTAAAGTAATTTTCGATGCGGATGACTTTTTTTAGACAAAGTGAGGAAAACTCAGCTGTAGCTTCGTTGGATACTTTCCGATTTTCTTCTTATTTATTTCTTAATCCTTTAAGGAGATAAACGTGGAGTTTTGGTTTCAGGATTTACCCTTAATATTCTGATATTGATGGAAGTTTGAGATGGCTGTGAGAAGAACATTTTTAACTGAAGAAAAGGAAACCCAAACGATAAATGAATCCATTAGTGACTATTTGGGCAGAAAAGACACTCTAATTTTAAACGAAAGAAGCTATTTCGAATATTTTTCGGAATTAGGCTTAGCGACACGAAAATACCTCAGCCTCGGAGAACATCACATTGACACCAGAGGGAGTTACGTTGAGCGGCATGCTGTACAGGAAAGAAGTTCTCAAGTTTCGCACGTATAACACGCAAGTCGCGAAGGGGTTAAAAGCATTGGTGGGAAAAAGTGTCTGATTTTTAATAAAATAATGTTATTCGTTGTGAATGTGTTGTCAAGTCTAATTTTCAGAGAAATATCTCACCTGATTTATTATTACTTAGTACAGAGTCTCCTCGACTTATACGCCCGACCTTTATTCTGATAAATAAGTTGTAAATTGAACTGTACATAAGTTGGACAAAAAAATTTTAACGCTGTTTTCGTTGAAACAGATGGAAAAGTTGAACATAAAGTATAAAAATTCATTCTATGAGCGTATAAAATTGTACGTGGGTGAAAAATTCTTAATGTGAACGAGTATTTTATTGTACGTACTGTCAACAAAATTGCAACCTGAAATTACGCAATGAAAAAAATTTCTTTCTATATTTAAATTTTTTATTGATTTATTGACGTCGTAAGTACGGTTGGTCGTAAGTGTCGAGACAGGGTACATTACTGGGCACTTTTTGGCAGAAAAAAATAAAAAATGTACCACAATATTCGGGCAATATTTGTCACACCTTAAAAAAAATCACATTTACCTTTTTCTTTTTTTAAAAAAAAAAATGGAACACGTGGATTTTCTCTGAATAAAATTGTGACTGAGTCGAAATAAAATTACATTTATTTTTCATGACAAATTACGTACAATTAGCAATAGGATGTTCCGGAGATAATACTCATAAATAAACTGAAGTATAAAATAAATAATTTGGTCAAGACAAAATATCTAGAGAGAAAAAAAAAAATCACGCGCGTGTCTTAACGATCCAGTCTCTGTAACTGTGGTGACATTTTTCTACGTTGATTGATCTGTACTTAAGATTCGTGTCACACTTGTTAAATTTATTCTATTTCATTCTCGACAGACAATTGCTCTTTCTTATTTTTAACCATTCTTTTTATTTCAAACCGAACAACAGGAACAATCCTGATTGTTTTATACATTTCTGTTTAATTATTTAATTACATCGGTTTCTACTAGGACACTATAAATCTGTGAGAGTTGTCATCACTTCACATTTAAGAACAAGTCCTTAAATATTATACACTTTTTCAGATAAAAACAAATCTAAATTTTAATGGAAATGCGTGTGTCTATGACACGTGGATGGGGTTTGCAAGTCCACTTTATTTCACCTTCATTGATTGATTTTAGCAATTCAATTTATCACGATGTGAATTAGAATGAACAAGACCGAGAAACTGCATTTATAAACAACGAAGAACTTAATACGAATAATAGTGGTAAAGAGAGTGAGCGGAAGTTATCAACGAAGACATTAGAACCGTGCCAATCCTGGGTAAAAATATTTAAAAGTCAAAGACAGTGAAAAATAGGATTTTCATTTCCAATTCTGCAACTTTCACGGTTGATCTACAACGATTAATTACCTATTTATAACATTAATCTTTGGATTCGGACGTGTGCAGGGATTAATACACCGGATTGATAAAAAAAAAAACATCGTGTATTTTGATTACTCTGAGCAATAAATAGACTCAAGTTGAATTACTAACTGGTTGGACTTTATTAATGACTGTGCTGATTTGATATTCGTTCAATATTAATAACGGAAAGAGAAGGAAGTACAGTACTGTTTTGTGGTAATCCGGCGGATATCGGATCAGAACACCGGATTACCGAAAACGTCAGATTACAGGAAAATCACTAATAATAACACATTTAAACAGACAAAGTTATTGCAATATTGTATAAAATTAAATACATTACATGCAAATGCAGAGAGAGAGAGAGTATCAAACACACAAAATAACTATAAAACTACAGAAAATGTACTATTTTGTGTTGATAGACTACATTATATCATTAAACTAGAAGTCATAAAATAAAGCCTTTACAGGCAGGGCCAGATAGGTGACGTGCATGATTATAAAAGTACCGTACTGCCAGAGCGTTATATTTTAACGGTGATATACACTTTTATTTTTATAATATGTAAGATTTCCTTTTCTATATAATTTTAAAAAATATTTTTTGAATTCTTAATATTCAAATATCTCTTATTTAAATTAATTTTAATACATTATATTACACAATTATTATTGCGTTATCTAATGTTTTGTACCTGTTTAAGATTAACAGCACTTTTAAACCTAGACACCTCGGTTCTATTACTTTAATACGAGAATAAATTATGAATTAAAAATCAGGATTATATTATTTTTCCTGTGAAATAAGTATTAATGGTTAAATTCATTAGTTTCTCAGTCGTTTTAGTATTTAGTTCACAAGGTGACTCTTTGTTACCTGCTTTCTGAGAACATTTTGTTAAGTGCTGCTGAGTTGAGTGCGTGGTATACTTGCAAATTTCATTCTTCGGTTTCAAAATGGTGAAGCGAAACCGTCTGGAGAGGCCTTCCGGTGACAAAATGTCGAACGGAAGCCGGCGGTTAGTTACAACCGACATGTGAGGGGGAGTAAAGAGGTTAGCCATCAGGGTTGCGATTTGAAGCCTTGAGTTCCGCGAATTCATCCGCCATCGTGACATGAAACACTCTGGAACACAGAGACGACCTTTGAAAACACTCCAATCAATGTGAAAGGAAGATAGCTAATAGTATTCACAGCTGAGATTTTTTACATTTGATAGATACATTTTCCAAAAACAAGGCATGAAATCAAGCTGTTTTAACAGCTTTTAAAAAAATTTGAATGATCATATTTTTATTAAAATGCTTAGAAATTCTGCAAAAATATAAAACAGAATATGCAAATATGTACATAATATAAATATCCTTACTTGTTGTTCGTTATTTAAGCAAGGTATTTATAGAGGGAAAAAAAAAATAGCACTCGTTGTTAAATATACTTTTGCTTTCCAAATTATGAAAGTTAAATTATATAAATGTCAAATTATAATAAATTTATTTAAATTAAAAATAAGCATTTATATTTCGGGGATTATTATGTATATCAAATTCCTGTTCTTTTTTGTATTCAGAAAATAGTTATTGTTTGATACCATTAAAATGTGAATCAGACTTTAAGAATAGTTAAAGCTTTTGATGCTCCAATTTTAAAAATCCCCCGTGAACGTAATGTGAACCCTACGGAATTTCGACTAATGTCCTCCAATCTTTACTGTTTTAATTTATTAGAATGCAAAGAGCAAAAAATAATGAAGATTCCTGCAGAATTACATTTTCTATCTAATTTTTAAAAACATTTTACTCCTAATTTAATTATTCGTTTGTGGGTTTTCGAGGATTTAAAAAAAAAATTCTAAAATATTTTCAAGAATCGGGGAGAAAATGCAATTCCGCAGAAAGCTTCATTATCTTTTGCTTTTTAGGGTGTACTTTTTTCATTCAAATAGATAAAATAGTAATGATTTGGAGGCGGTTGTAGAAATTCGATAGGAATAACATTACATTCACGAAATCAAGATGGCCGATAGACGGGAGCCTTAAAATTTTTTCCCAACAAACTATTACATTTAATTAATAATATAACAAGATCGTTATCTTTCAAAGGTATATAAAACCTTAAGCGTTGCAAATGACGACTATTTGTTATATTCCCTTATTTTTTCCTCAAACTTATACCAATATGTAATTGATCTTTCATGTCTTCGAACCTGTCTGGATCCCTTTTATTCCGTAGATCTTCGTTCCGTAAGGCGAAGGCCGCGTACTTTTACATGGCCCCTTTTTTGTATGTTATTGTTTTAAATACATATTTGCGTGCGTTAGTGTGGCATGGATGAAGAGAGAGGAGTTCCAGCTCTAGTGTTGGCCTCGTCATCTGATCTTGATCCAAATTATGCAGCAGACTGATGACCTGAAAAACCTTGTTGGATACAGCTAGGTTCCCCTGGGTATAATAATAATATATAAAGCAAAGTTAGGGTAAATATCATTTTCTTTTCATATTGAACAACACGTAAATAATTATTATTTTAAGTAATAATAATTCATAAATACATTTAATTATATAAGAAATTTCAAGTCAGTATAAATCCTGTTGTTTATTTGAAATAGGAGCATTATATTTTGGAGATCTGTTTCTTGATAACAGAAGCAAATAATGTAATGGTAATTTATTGCGGACATACATGCTGGAATGATAATAAGATCAAAATGGTTGTTACTGAAAATAATAATTACAACGAGTGTTTTTCACCTCTTTCTCTCTTTTTTTCTCCCGAGTTCGAGACTACCAATAAATTCACGAATCTCTCGTTTAAAATGTTCGTGAATTTCAGATTGATATTCCACACTCTAAATAAAAAGGGAAGGTTTTGCGCAAATGAGTTCAAGAATTAGAACTTAGAAATATTGTACAAACTGTTATTTGCATGTTTTGTTTTATATACATATATATTGAGGAATATCTTGGAATTTGTTTTTTCAAAACATCGGATTCCTTTAAAAAACGGGATTGCCCTAACACAAAAAGGTAAATGCATAATTATGAAATTATGTCGAATTTCCCAAAATTATTATATCGTTAACCATGGATGTGATGGCTTTTTATGTGTAAAGTATGGTTTTTGATGAGAGACCTAAATTTTTTTTCTTTGAAAATTTAATAGTTAGTTCTAGATAATAACAATATTTTAGCTGTTTTTTACGAATTGATTCTTGCTATTTAGAATTTTAAAAAAATAATTAGTAAAATTTTCAATTTATATTTAAACATAAGATTTTTATCCAAGAAATTGATGTATGAGTTTTAGAAATGAATCATTATAGAAGAGAAACCAATTTGAACTCGATAATGCAATTTTTTTCCAAAAACTTTTTAAATTATGAAATATTTAAATAAATTATTGAAGTAGTCAAATATCCATACGTAATTTTTTATTATTATTATTCGATTAGAATTAACATTTTGATATTTTAGGTCTTCAAGTAAAATTTAATTCACATAGATCATATGATATTTCATTCATATTTTTCAAAACAGACATCTATTTGAACTCCCAAAGAAAGAAGAAAAATGAATGAAATCAAAACGAAATACCGTTGAAAAATACTGAGTTCTTTATTATTAAAAGAAAACTAGACGATTGAAATATTATCTGATTTGAATAAATTTTATTACTAGTAATTGATAGCTTATAAAAAATTTGTCAGATCGAAATTTTTTTTATCTTAAATTTGGTATTTTTCGCATCCCTTGTCCCTTTAAAAACCAAATAAAGTACATTTTACATATTTCTCTTAACACAAAAGTGATTTATTAAAATTAATTAATTATTTTTTTTGCAATGCATGAAAAATGTCACGTTATCCATACGTCTGAATGAATTACTAAGTGTCGTAAAGTCCTTTTTGACCGCATTTTCTTTCTTGTAACTAATTCATGAAGTCCTGACCGAGTTCGAAATATCGTAGAATACTTGGGTCTCGTCAAAGATTGTTACTGCCTTCATTATCGATACATTTAGCGAATAAACGCGAACTTGGAAAGAAAAAAAGCTCAACTATGAGTGAAAATTCAAGGTCTAAATCGTCTCTTTTAAATTCATGCAGATGGAGATATGTAACTAGCAAGAGTGTTAATAATTACATTGTCATCGTTAAGGTCACAGGTGCATTGCGGGTGGAGTAGAAGTATCCACGTCTTAATCTTAATTTTAACAGATTGTGACGACTGCGCAAGAAATGATTTATAATTTTTTTCGTTTCAAGAATAAAAATGTGAATTCATCGATATTAATATACGATTAGTACATGTGAATTCGATTACATCTGTACATGAAAAAACTTTATACACACACAGATACATATATATATATATATACACTGTTGGGCAAAATTTAAGGACGAGATGATTTTTCAATGTAATGTCGTGCAAAAGCTTTCCAAGTCTACTCAAATAATACTACAAGATCCCCGAGACGTAAAAACAGGAGTAATGTTAGCAAAACTTACGAAAAAAGAAATCAAAAGGATAAAAAGGAGCTTTATTGAAAAAGGCATGGAGCTCGATGCGATTGAAGGGCAAACAACCACCTGACAGGTGTCCAGCAAAAAACCTCCAACTTTTAGTAGGACATATGATCTCCGCTGACTGCTATGGAAGTTTCACATCGTCTGGCCATGTTGAGTATGAGGTTGTCAACGCATTGTTGAGGCTTGCTGCCCATTCGCCTTGTACCGCCAATCGGAGCTCCGGGATCGTTACTGGCGGTAAGTTACGTGCTACCAAGCATCTCTCCAGTAAGTTCCATGCATGCTCGATGGGATTTAAATTCAGAGATTTTGCCGGCCAATTTTTGAGTTCAATACCCTCCGCCGGTGTGAATTTTCCTTCTCCGACACTCCCACATTACATCTAGCTGCATATTTGCGCATGTGCTACCGTATCTCACCGTAGTTAATCTCCTGATTTTTGTACACCAGTGTGTGTGCATATATATATATATATATATATATATATATATGATGTTTATTGACATAAATATACCGATAGGTGATTTTTTCGAAAAAATAGCTTAAATAAAAGTTAATGAACTAATGAAAAATAACACTGACAAACAAGAACGTTTTTCTTGAAAATTTTAACAAATTTAAACGAACATTTCTTCACGAGTTGAGAAAATATTCTTAATAAAGTGAAATCTGTTCTTATTTCTGAAATATTTTTAATTAAATATGTAACATGACCTTATATTTTTGTCCTCTAAAATGATTTGTTTCTCCATACAAATGACCCTTGGAGTGAGTGATGTAATGTATCTAGACCCCACCAAGAAGGTTTTCGACAGGAATTACGACGCGATGAGGATTTTAACATCTAATAAGCGAAGGAATGGACGCATTTAAAATGCTTCTTGTGTGTTTATTTTAGTAATAGTTTTTGATTTCTTAAATTCAGATTGCTTATAGACATTATTCTGGAGGCAAAATTGTCGAACAGGATAAGCTATATGTGCCACATTTTTGTTGATTGCGTTTTCTTCGCGACTTTAAGAGTGGATAAAAGAAAAGGGGACAAAATAATGCGTTTTGTCATACTAATGATATGTATGGAACCTATAAATCATTTAGAGAACAGCTTTTAAATCACTCCGACAGCAAAAGGAAATAATTTTAAGAAGAAATATAGTCGGTATCCCGACGTCAGTCCTGAAATAAGGCTAGTACTGACAGTGACGTGCTTCCTGTACTATAGCCACCAGATAACTATCATTTAGTTGATGAGGAATGCATGCCATCTTGTAGTCTTGAAATTGAAACAAACAGACATGGATTCCTTTACATCAAAGAAACATTCACAGCCTCATATGATAAAGCAAACAGAGTTGAAAAATCTTGTGCGTGATTTAGGGTTAAGTAAAATAAAGTTGAATAGCTAGGATCAAGGCTTCAAGTGGAGAATGTTTTGGCTAATGATGTATGTATTTCCATGTACCGTGCCAAACATAAAGATTTCATTTGTTTTTATAACAAGTAATACAAAAATAAATTTAAGTCAAATCCTACTTAGGTAAAAAAAGAAAAGTTTTATTTTAGTTACTTTTTATTAAATAGTTACAATTAATATAAATATGTATATACATATGGCAGAATCACAATATTGTCAAAAGAAAAAAAATTTTCCAGCGATCTACACGCTTCGTCACCGATGGTATTTATTCCTAAATTTATATCCCGCTAAATATCTCAGATAAGAGAAATTTTTTCCCCTATATAAAACTAAAATTAGCTATTTGAAAATCAAATAAAAAAAATTTATGCTTCGACGAGATTTGATCCGAAGATTCTACGCCGATGCTCTACCAACTTTGCAATTGCAAGACAAATGACATGCTTGAAGCATTGGTCTGTTTCTTAATTCATGCGGTAAATTAAATGGTTGGAATTTAGTTAAGCCCAACCACCCTTGGAGACAGGAATTATTTGGCGGTATTTTGCCAAATGTGGCTACCCTGGTACGGTTAATGGACTTCACGTTCAGCCAAAAAAAAAAAAAAAAAAAAAACCACCCACCAAGTTTTGCAATTTTTGAAATTGCACCAAGTGGTTGGGCTAAACTGCATCTTCATCAATTAAATTTAATTAATTAATTAGTATTTGAAAAAACTGTATTTGAAAATTAACAAAAACTGTATCTAGTGCCACTACAAGTTTAAAAAAAAGCATTTTGAACAAGATATATATATATATATATATATATATATATATATATTCATCTTGTTAAATTCCTACTACTAGCTCACCCTCTCCCTATATATATATATATATATTAGTAGGAATTTAAAAAAGATGGTAAATATACTTGCAGTACGTTTTAACAATGGGAATAAAAATAACCACATTGATATAGGATATGATTCAGGTTTTCAATAGGACTCTGATTATCCATCGCAATGGGATGCAGCAATGTTTGCTGACTACTGTTGTTTCATCAAGAGAGGGGGACATCGAATTATAATATAAACTCAGAAAAAAAGTACTAATGTATTTAAAACGCTTGAAGTTTGTTTTATTGCTCAAAATGTGTGGAAGTACACACTTCAGATAAATATAGTATTTTGTTGTACAATCTCCTAAACTGATATTGTAATAACCTATAAATGCACATCTTTTATTTAACAAAGATAAGAACCAAATCTTAATTTCTATGATCATTTTTATGTGTATTCAAGAGTATGTCTAATTGAAATATTAACTTTAAATTTAAGAAAAAATTAAAAAAAAAAATTTTGAATAATGCTCTCAACGTAGAAAACCACATTGGCAATTTATTACAATACTAGTACATCATATAGACAAATTGAGTTTCATCCAACAAAATTCAAATTTTGAAATCGTTGCTTCTAACTCATTTGAATTACCTGATCAGGAATACTTTGAGTTAAGGTTTGCAGTAAATTATGTTTCAAAGAAAACAACTCCGATCTATTTGTTGCTTTAACTCAGACAGAGTTGAAAATTTACATCCATAGGCGTACACATAGCATGTTAATGCCCTCCCCCCTTCCCCAAAAAAAGAGTTTTCGCTGGGTTAAGATTCGAACTCATAGTTGGCCAATCCATAACGAAAATTTAGTTTTATGTAAATCTAGTTTTATTGGATGTAAAATTGTGGATCGAAGCGTTGTCTTGTTGGAATATTCATTTGTCTCCCTTAGATCTTTCCCAAATGGAAGCAAACGGGACTGTAGCCCATCCTGCTAATCTTCTAAGCATTGACTATTTTGCAGGAAACATTCCACAATTGGCCGTTGAAACAGAACGAGCCCCTGACCATGACAGAACCATCTCTTTGTTGCCGGTTAAAGAAAGAGCGCGTTTCGCATCGAAGGTCAAGCCAATAAAAGGCCCAACCATCTGACCATCCATATTGAATTCCTTTTTATTGCTCAATAGAACAGTCAGCCATTGTGCTTTGAGCATTGGTGTTCACCGCATACTACAATAAACATGAACTTTTTTTTTTTTTTTTTTTTTTTTGTAAACGGCATTAAACTGTAGATCTAAATACTTAAATGGTTACGTTGGGAGAAATTCGACGGATTTACATTTTTTAACTGGAAACAGTTCGCAAAAGTTGTCTATCTTGCCATCGGATGTCTTCTTTGTCCTCCCTGAACGCTTCCGTACGGTAGATGTTCTACTCTTTGTTACAAGATGTTACATATACCAAATGTGTTGCATTGCATGTGCTTGGAAATTTCCAAAATCTTCCTTCTTTCACACTTTAAACGCCAAATTTTTTTATCAACTTGTGAAAACTCATCGTTGCAAGATGTATCATAATAATATTCAATCCGAAAAAAGATTCGTATTTTATATTCTACAGCGATTTCTTCACAGAAAAAGTGCTTGGAATATGTAAATTTTCTGATTCTGAACTTTTAACTGCGACTTTTGATAATTGTCCATGTACTTTAAGGACTGCATACATGTATTTTTATTATATATAACACACTTTTATTTTTACTTAATAAATACGAACCAAATCTTAACTATTTCACTTCTATTACCGTATTATTATATATATAATTTACTACTTTTATTGCTTTACTTTAATAGTTACCTAAAAAAAAAACCCGTCCATGTACATATAAAAGGCATGCTATATAAGCATAGGAATTTGTGTAAGAGGATGTTTTTCTTTCTTTGTTTTTTTATTCTTAAATCTCGAACTCGTACCACGAAATTCAACGATGAAGAGTTTTCAAACGCATCGTATACCCATCGTAAGGGGTCTCAATCCTTAACCGAAATCATCATTGGATGAGAGTATAATTTATTAAATTACATTTTAGAAAATACAATAAACTTCCCCTTATAAAATGAATGGGAATATACTCATACTTTCTTGATAACACATACATTTTTACTGTACCATATTTAGAATAGTTATATAATAGCCTTTTTGAAGAATTATTCTCAAACTGCGTTCCGCTGACCCTTAAAGTTCCTTCGCACTTTTCTTGGTGATTCGGAGATCTTATAATCTATGTAAAATGTTCCTTTTTTTAATAGAGTCGGAAAAAGACTTTTGGGAACAAATTGTAAGCTCGTTTTATTCTTTTAAAGCAAATTTTCATTAACACCTGTTTCCTATCGTCTCAGTCGAAAAACTATCGACAGCACAAACAGAATTAATATCATCAACTGTATTAATCCTATCAATGTATATCCTCCATTAAGACATTACTTGTACCTCAAATGATGATAAATGCCAACAGAATCGAATTATTCAGTATTACAGATTTAGAATTCTATTGATTGATTCCAATGTCCATGGAATTACTAATTATCTCAGCGTAGATGCTACGGAGTAGAGTTTTTTTTTATTATTATTATTAAATTAGAATTAGATAGAAATAACAACCGTTGTGACTATTGTCTATAAGAAGAAAACTTATACTTAGAATAAATATTGCACAGTTCTATAACATCGAATTAGTCATCCATTTATTGTTCGAACCACTGGTCAAACTACGGTCGAATTCAGTTCTGTTAATAGTCGAATTTCAATTGTACTATTGATAACGTGTTCGAGGAAGTTCTATCAATTATATCGTTAATATCGTATTACTTGGTATTACACAAATGGTATTATCAATATATTGAGTGAATTATCAATGTTTAAAAAGACTGTTACTATACAAGGTTTAGCTATAAAATAACGAGATTGACGCTATAAAACATTTCATTTTGATGTCATATATATTTACTTATAATCTCCTTCAAAATGCACTTCTTCTCTATCCCTCCGTCTTTCCGTGCGAATCTTCCATTGTTCGAAACAGTGCTTGAAGTCTTCTCTCAGCTCTTTCAGGACGCGTACCGCTTTCTTTTTCATACTGCTTCAACTGACTCAAATCTTATTTCTTTTAATGCGGATTTCCCCTTAGACAACAGATAGAAGTGGGATGGCTCAAGATCCGGCGAATAAGGCGGATGGTCCAACACTGAGGGGCTGCACTTGGCTAGAAATTTCTTGACAGACAATGCGGAATGAATCGGCACATTGTTTTGGAGGAAAAAATTGCCGCACCGTTTTTTTGTCAATTCCTACCGTCTCAGGAATAGCACGAATTCTTCACTGACGGGTCAGATTGAACCAGATAACCGATTGTTTCAATATTGTCATTCGTTTTTGACGTGGAAAGGCGACTTGGGCGTGAATCATCTTCGACGTCTTCTTGGTCATCTTGAAAACTCTTAAACTACTCATAAACACGTACACGCGATACACCTTAATTGCCATATACTTCTTTCAATAAATTTTAAGTTTCAGTAACGTTTTTCCAAGTTTCATGTAAGATTACAGAGCAATTCGTTGCTCACTTATCATAAATAAAATAAAAAAAAACTCTCTGATGTAAACGAAGACTCTGGGGGAATATGCATTTGCTTACAGAAGCGAGTGGCACTGCTTTCGAAAGAGAAGGCCTCTCGGTAAACAACTGTCGATCGCTTGTTTATGACTCATGTAGGCCTCTTTTGTAGTAGAGCCAGTCTTGTTATTTAATAGCCATACCTTGTATTTCGCGTATTTATTTATCATATTCATATAAAATATCAATGGATAATTTCATAACTTTTCTTTACTTTGAATATTTTCAGCAAAATCAATTAGTACAATTTCAAGTTCGTGGATTCTAAAAGCTTTGAGGAACTTTCTGAAATCTATACTATTGTACGAGGCTTGATCGAAAAGTAATGCCACTATGGCTATAAACTTTTTTTTTTGCTACCCAATTTTCGCAATTCGTATTGTACCTAGAAGCCACATGTGTTCTCTATGGAAGGGCACTCTTCCCTTTTTGACATGATCCCAATCCTTTTCCTCGAACTTGCACCACCAAGTGACATGTCGAACAAACCTGTTGGAGAAAAACTCCGATGGTTGATGTCGACACCAGGCTTTAATGGCAGCTTTACAGTCGTCATTAGAATGAAAATGATATCCCTTCAGGTACTCTTTCATCTTTGTGAAGAGCTCAAAGTCACCAGGGCAAAGACCTGTGCAATAACACCTCCCTGTTCCGACCCCATCTCAATGGAGGTAGCCATCTAATTCGTTCTCAGCATACCAAAGATAACTGGCACTAAGAAACAAATATTTTGTATAGAAGACGCTGCAGCGATTCTCTTTAACAACAGCACCAAAAGTTAAAACGCCTTGCTAACTAGTCAGACGAAACGTCTTTTGAGCCTAGTTGGTTAAGGCATGACAAAAAATGTGACCGATCAACTTTCTTTCGGACCCACTGGATTAGGATTCGAAACACAGCTGCCGCATCAAGGTCACCAAAACTACTCTCTCCCCTTAGAGCACGGAGTAGAAAAAAATATCCTCCGATGCTTGGAAGAAAACGTCCTGTGCCGAAACGCCATGTAGCTTTCAGGCACAGAAAGATGTTCGAAGATCAAGTCAAAAGTAAAGAAAATAACGGCTGTGGAGAGATTACTTTTCAAAGAATCCTCATAATCCCAGAATTCTTCAGAAGGCTCATACGACACGAAGTAGGAAGGATAAAATAAGATTTTTTTAATTCAAATTAAATAATTTCACTGACTCTCAGTTGAAAGGTGAAATAAAATTTAAGCTTCGGCTTGAAGTAAACCCAAAAATTTAACAGCTTAAGAGGAAAAGGTAAGAAATGTAAGCTTCATAAGAATATTCGCGAAACTAGTTTTTACCAAGTCTAAAATCGTCGTACTCCAAGTTAAATCCGCATGAACCTACAATGATTTGTTGATGGATTTTAGAACGCAGTTGAAATTCAAACTTTCTCACTCCTCTCAACAATACAAAAACCTCATTTGTAAAAACAACTTCAAAAAGTGAACTTGGGCTCGACGGGAAAAGTGGAATAGAAAATGAGAATAAATTCTATCACAAAATGTTTAATAAAAATTAAAAAAAATGAAGACGCATCTCTGAGCCCAAAGGGTACCATGGTAAGTAGGAGATTAAAACTATTATTCTAGAATATTTAATTTTCTTTCTCATTGAAAGCTTTTCAACGGACTCTAGATATGCAAGGTGTTTACAAAAGAATACCCCAAATTTGAAGAACTGCTGTTACAACTCTTTCGGCTCAATTAAATTAAAAATAACATTTTAAAATTTATAAAATAATAAATGTTTCATGTGAACATCACCAGAAACACGAACGAGATATCTAGGCAGTAATAAGTACCACAACTCCAGCTTCTTTTTCTAACTGCGCAAACAGCTAAATCTGTAGCATATCTTAGTAATATGTAATGCCAATAACAACGGCCTCGTAATAAAAGGATTGGCTGAAAATTTTGTCTTCTGATCTGTCACGAAATGCATTAACTTTCAATGAATCGAGTTCCGTTTCAACCGTTGCAGTTCCCATATGTGAGCATTGTGTTGAATGACTTGACCGTTGCTATGAAACGTTGCTTCACCGCAAAAGGCAAGCTTAACATAGATATAAAGGACTTGTTTTTGCACAACTCACGAAGAGCAAACTTTCACCAATCAATACTCTGTTATCTAAGGTAAGAGCGTGTACGAACTGTAATTTGCATGGTTCGAAATCAATCGTTTTTTCAACGCTTTCTATGACGTCATACTCCGTCTGCTCATGGACCATAAATGACGAATAGTCCTTAAGGTAAATTAATCGTGGAAAAATGATGGTCTTCCTCTTAATAAGTGCCTACTCGTCTCCCGCCGACAAGAAACTTTGATTTGACTCCCTAGATTTTTTTCTTTGGGGCTACTTAAGAGATTTGGAAAAAAAAATTCCGCCATTACTGGAGAACATTGACGAACTGAAAACTCGAATAATTGCAACCATTCGACTGTAATTCCGAACATGTTGAAAAAGTAAATGACGAGTTGTATTATCGAATTGATATCGTTCGTGTGTCTTGTGGTTGGCCACATTGAACATTTAAAATCTTATAATATTTTAAAGTGTTATTTTTAATTTAATTTACCCTTCAAAAAGTTTCAACTTCCATAGTTTTGTTATTGTTACCCGGTTCAAGTCGGGTGTCGGATGCCCCTTGGCGATCGGCGATGTTTGGGTGCGATAACGATTCAAATGTGGCGATTTAGGTTATGGTAATCCTAATTTTTAGTTAGCTTTTCATTTGCAACGTCTTCATGGCGTCACTGCTAACGTAGAGCTATTTTGACGACTTTTATATTAAGTCGCCAAGTTTTCCCCAGAATCGCTAAGGAAAGCCCGATACTGGACTTTAACCGGATATTCTTTTGTAAACACATTGTATAGCTGCTCGCTCAAAAGAATTAAATCAACCGAACAAAACAATACGTCCATTGTAGAATGAAATCAAGCATTTTACCAGGAACTTTTATGTTTGAAGCAACATCCGGATCTAAAGCCCGGTATGATTCCCCTTTCTATCCATTAGCAATCAATATTTAAAAAGTCACTAATCGACACTGACACAATTAAATTCAAAACAGGTCGTAATTCAACTTGAGTTTATATATATCTCAAAGAAATCAAAATACAAGATATTATTTATAATCACCACCTGAGGACTTAATTCCTATTCACGCCCGAAACAGAAGCTCAATATTACAACTATGCATTTAACTTATTTGAACCAATCAGTTCCGAGTTCTCAGTGGAACTTTAAACGAGGATCCCACTCACCGATTCTCTGCAAATCCTAATTATACTCTATTTACTCAGCTCAAGCACGATTCCGATGTCTTCGTTATAAATTCTCTCTCTCTCTCTACCAACAATTACAGCATTCAATTCTTCGCTGCTTTTAAATATATCTCCTCAATTTCAATAATTCTAATCTACTCGTACTATGTAACGTTCCATTCACTGAAAAAAGATTCTCAATTCAAACAACGTCATAATAGACATCCCCAGGGATTAGTTGAAGGGAAAGGTGCAATAGTGATCCTCCCCCCCCCGATTGATTCTGTCCATCTATTTTAGAATATAATAAAACTTCTAATCAAAAACTGGAACTATGAAACACAACTTTACGATAGATTAAGTACGTCTGTCTAGAACAAAATTATGCATTTAATCAAAAATGCAAATTTTTGAGGCAAAATAATATGATTGATTGATTGATTGTGTTATAAACGTCACGTTTTGAAGAAATTCGAGGGATTGGTGACGGATATAGTCATTTTGAACCTCGGTCAAGTTGTAACTCCCGTTCTTCTTTGTTCAGCTCTACCGCCATCTCTCCGTTTAATATACTAGTCAATAATCACTGAACTCCAATTGAAAACAAACAAGAGTAAGGTAAAATACTTTATTAATAATCACTGAAGAATAGATAATGTCGCTCTCTAACGAATCCCACTTAATTCGTTAATTTTAGCTTCTATGATTTCGTCAATTCTGTGATAACGAAATGTGAGCTTGCCTCATCACTCATCCAGATTCAAACACTTCTCGCCAACAGGCGGTTCTTAACTTAGCACTTAAACTAGACTTCGCTTCAATCCAAAACTCTAATTAAGATGCTTCGATACAAATTAAAGATATCTATCAGCAAGTCGTTATCCTCTATCTCTCTTCATTTCATTTCAGTTCTATTCCTTCACATATCATTATTACTAATTCACTTCACTTTTCTTTTATCTTCATCTAATTTACCTAATTACGTTTCATTCCGGTTGGGATTCGGTTTGTTTTTATTACCGTCGCGTTAAAAGCAACTCGAGGGCTATTAGCGACGGACCTCATAATTTTGAACTTCGGTCAAGTGACAAAGACGATATCTGAGCTGGCACCTCCTAACTTCCACACCACACCAACGGTTGGACTTTAGTCCCCGACAGATTTAACGTGCATCATCTCCAGCTACATAGCTGGTCTTTTGTGGCATCAAGGCTCGAACTCGCGACTCGGCGAAAACCGCCGGACGCGAGTCCAAAACCGTAACCGCTAGACTAATGTGGCCTCATTCCGTTTGGGAAGAAATTGCAATTGTGTGCAATTGAAATTGATATAAAGTCCCCGAGGTTAGGGAAGAGAAAATAGCGAATAGCCCAATATCACAAATTGGCGAGGACGATACTTGTGCTGGCATTTCACACTCCAAACTTCCGCTTTATGCCAATGGGAGGATTTGGAACCTCGACTTGATTTAACGCGCATCAACACCGCTACACTGCAGAATTGAATTCACGACTCGCCGGAAACAATGCTCGCGACCGTGTCCACCAAGCTACAATTGCAACTCAAAACATTATGATGAGTACTGTAATTAATTATTTTTTTACATTTGAGCACTGGTTATACCAAAGACTGATTGATGCAAAGCCGATTCAGTTTATTATGTCAACAATATATCTTTTAATAAGAGAGTTCAATGTTTCCATATTTTCAAAGGAACGGAATTTTGTCAATTCTTATTTTTAAAATTGAATCGAATCATCAAAATCATTAAAAACGTTGGAGATCTGTAAATGTGTTTGTCGATCATAGAAAGCTAGAAAGTTAGAATTAATTATTTTTTTTTTACTTAAGGACAGCATTCTAATGCGTTGAATTCTACACCGTTTATTTGTTAATGCATTTTTTTCATTTTATTTGGTATTTGCATAATTCTAGAGCGAATAATTGTTGAATAAGTGAATGTATTAGATAATAAAAATAACCAAAACTTGTTCATAGTTTCAACTAAAGAGCGACATTGAAATAAATAATTTACCATGGGGATTTTATTTAACAATTTAAATTGATTCAGACATAACTTTTGTTCAAATTTTCTTTAAAAGGCGCAAATTTCAAAATTATTTCAATTTTATTTAACATCTTCTTTAGATTTCTCTCTTGAATGAAGAACCATCATTGTTAGTGAATTCTTAAGTAAGAAAGCTTGCGTGGAAACTCAAATAATGTAAGTGTTAGAAAAACCTCTACATGAGTCATTTTCGCAAACATCATTAACACCATTAAGTTCTTGATGAGCACATTTTTTTGTTCATTCACATACAGCTTGTATCATTTTCCTGCATTATTCTTTTTGTTCTTGTCCTTCGCGAATAACGAATCAAGAACTTCCAAATGCTTTTGAAAAGGCTGAATTAAAACCACATTGAAAACACTCTTCCCCTTTGTCAAATAAAAAAAAGTAGAAGTATTTGACAGCAAAAAAGGAATAATAGATATCAAACTATTTGGCTTGAAAATTTGAAGATAATACCGCAACTTTTAAGCACAATAATACGTTTTCAAGTGTAAAATTTAAAATTCAAAATATAGCACAATCATTCTTCGATCTTAAAAAAATGAAAATCAAATTGGATTTGCCAAAATAGTCTCTCATTGGTGCAAAAGCGTGGAAAGAAATAGGCATTGTGTCAAAAGGGGAAAGTGCATTTCATAGACAATACGTTTTCAGGCACAACAAGTATTGAAAATAAAAATAGTAAATTCTTTAGTTTTGTATCGGATGACTAGGTGAAAGCTGCCATTAAAACTTGGTGTCGACAAAAACCACCGGAAAATAATTCCGGTGGATTTGCTAGACTAGTCTCTCATTGGCACAAAAGCGTGGAAAGAAATAGGCATAGTGTCAAAAAGGGGGAAGTGCATTTCATAGACGATACGTTTTCAGGTACAACAAGTATTGGAAAAATCGGGTAACAAATAAAATAAAGTTACGGTCATGGAGGCATTTCAATCAAGCCCCATAGCGTTTGTGTACTCTTCAATACCCTAATCCAAATAGATAGGAATGGAAAGTTGTGGAGGAGACTAAAACAGATCTCCAGCACACAGATACAATTGACTTTAAATGAATCTCTTCCAAGGTTATCAGCAAAATTATACATCACACGGTTCTCTTAAAATCTATTTGCCTGCTTATCATGCAAGTCATTCTTGACCTCATTTGTGCATAGAATATAATGATTTTATCTGTGACTCAGTAGAAATGTAAACGTACCCTTCTACTGAAGCAGAGCATTAAAAATGCTTTGTCATATCGCAAGCAATTTTTTCTGTAAAGAGTCATTTGTGTTCGATATTAAACGATAATAATTCTTTATAGAAGTAGTAGTGTGAAAGTCAATCGGGTTTGTATATGTGTTTTTCCATTGGGCACTTTCAATCCCTTCAATTCCTAGTACTTTTCGTAGGTATAAATTTTCCTTAGTTTTGAATCTGATATTTGAAACTATTGCTAAATATTATGACCACAAGAATTCAATCATTTGCTATTATTTTATCTTATTTACCATTTTTTTGGTTTGTTAAAAGCCTTATTCTCCATTCGTTTTGTAAATATAATTTGAAGCATTTTTCAAACAAATCGTTTATCTCAGATACCTGAAGATTTGAGTTGAACTCCTGATTCCACTTAAGTATTAAATCAAACGAGGCCATCGAGTCTTTATGTAGCGTGGAACGTTAGTAAATTAGAAATCATCGCAGAAATCCTCATCCCTATCTGATAGTAGTTAGAAATTCCGAAACTGATGGATTTTTGACGTAATATATAATGGCCTTGATTCGTGGAGGTCGTAATACATATTTCTTAAATTTAATGTCTAGATTTATTTTCTTTAGTTGTATTTTCACAGCAAAAGAACCCAAAAGAAAAACTTCCTAAAGGACAAGCAATTTTATGTTATTGCTTCTTGACGCAAATTGATGTTAAACACACATTTTTTTTATGTAATTCTGTCTGTCGTTAGCCATTATTTTCAAAAGAATCTATTCGAATTTCATACTTTTTTAAGTGAATTATTTTCTATTTTTGAAATTTCCTCTTCGTTGTGGAAAAAGTTGATGTCATTTCTTATAAAATGTCATTTTACGTATGCTTAAAATTAAATCATAATTATTAAGTTATAAAGCTTTCGCTTCTCCATGTAGCATCTGAACTTCAAATGTTCTTAATAATTAAAAAAAAAAAAAAAAAATTACAAAAGCATTATAAAAATATTGAGTTTGTAGCTGTATGAACAGGCATTACTAATTCTTCATAAAATTATATTAATTTCTGATATATGATCTTTTACATTTAAGAAAGGTTAAATTTTCTTTTATTAAAAGCTTTGTGTATGTAACACATATATTAACACTTATAATATAGGTATGTTAGTGTTATAATATAGTTATAATATAGGTATGTTAGTGTTATAATATAGTTATAATATAGGTATGTTACGCTTATAATATAGGTATAATAATGGGCATGATTGGTACAAATTTTTAGCTTTTGTGGAATTCATTTGCACTAATTGTAATCTAAATAATGATAATAATTTCATTCCCTCATTTCTAAGATTTCAATTAATATTGCTTAGGTAAAGTCACCTCTAAAGGAACCTCTAATTACAGTCTTTAACTGCTCTATATCTGTGACAACTACGATAACAAGACTCAGAACAAATCACTACTAGGGCATGAAAATTCGTCCTCAACACAACACAAGAGCTTATATCAATTGTAGAAATTTTCCAGTTTGAACTGTGACACTAGAGAATATTTATAATTGTCCAACACTTTTCCCGAACCTTTTTAAACTTGACATTGCTCCGCAACATTTATTTATTTGTACAGGAATTTCTACACAGCCTTTAGGGCAACTGATTTGGCAGGGATTGTTTATTTTCTTTCGGAGGTTAAATTTTTTTTCATTTTTTTTTTAGAAATTGGACTTTTGTTTTGTATTTGGTTTTAAAAAAAATTTTTAAAGTAAGAGAATGGGATGAGTGCCTTCAAATGATACTATTATGTCCACGCATTTCTACCCAAAGCCAAAAACTGGGTTTTAAAATTCCTTTTTTAACTTTTTTTTGTCTTCTTCACAGTTTAGCTTTATCAACTTATTTTGACTTTGTCGGGTTTATTTTAAAAAAATTTCTGCTTGCTTTTTGGAATTTTATGTTGTACCAATGTAATGATAGTATATATTTTAATTTAGTTTTAATAACATTTTAATTTTAGGTTAATTTATTTTTGCTATTTAACTTAAAATGTATGTTTATCATGTACTTATTATGAACATTATTAGTTTTATATTTTGATTATATAAACTCGTGCTCATAAAAATTGCAACACAAGGAAAGATTTATTATATTTTATTAAAATTTACTCCATAAGTGATGTGTGCGGATACAAATAAAAGTACAAAGCAAAATAACAAGATTCTATACAAAAAAGCAGTATTTTGTAAATCACCAAGCGCTGTAATAAGTACTTCTACCCGATGTAGCATCGAATCGAACACATTTTGAATCTGTGCTTGTGGAAGAACATTCCACATTGTTTCTATCCGAACCCAAAGATCATCCGCATTAACTATGGGACGAGCATCACAAGTGATACTCTGAACGACGAAATCCCAGACAGTTTCGATAAATGACCTAAAGTATGGGTAAGCAGGTCAAGGAAAAAGCTGTAAGTGTTGGGTTAAAAAAGTTCTGAACATTCCGAGAAACTTGTGGAATGGCATTGTCTTGTTGAAATACAGCACCACGAATGCTGTAAAGGCATTATATAACTTCTGGTTTAAGAGCTTCTCTGATGTATCTGTGGCTATTGAAATCGCCCATAATTCTTATCAATTGTGATCGTCCATGATACCCAATGGCGCCCCAGACCATAACTCTCTGAATTCGTCCTGTATGATGTTGAATACCATATCCCTGAAGATGGCGTTTATCAGCATAGTATCTAAATCGTATGTGGTTGTCGTTGTAACCAAGTTGAAGTGGGATTCATCCGAAAAGACGACTTTTTGCCAATAAATACACCAGACTCTATGTAGATGAGCCCATTATAGGTTCAAGTGCCGATCGTTTAGCGTCAGAGCAATCTTGCGCAAAGGAATTCTTACACACAGAAAACGGTGCAACAAGCGCCGATGAATAGTAGGTGTAACAAATGAGGGAGCTGTAGAAATACTCCAACATTCTGCCAGCTGTCGAGACGACACTCCACGATCCGTCAATGCCAAGTGAATGAGGTGTCTATCGTCCCGTGCTGACGTTAACTTTTCGCCGTACACTGCCAGATTTCCAACTTATCTGCCTTTCTTCAGTTCATTGCTGCTACACTCGCATCACTGTAGTTATATCGTGCTCCATTCGAGCTGCAATTAGGCTGTATGAAAAATCTCTTCACTGAGGCTTATCATTCATGCCCGTTCAAACTTTGTTTCTTGCTCATATGACACTCTCTGCCGTCTTTGAAGCATGGCGACTTCTCTCTCTCTCACGACAAGTTTACCACGGGCATAAAACCAATAACAACTTTCAAGGTACCGCAACTGCCTCTCTATTTATATAGTTAACAGTTCGTAGAGAGAGTTGCACAGCACACGCATGCTCTACGACTTAGAATTTCTTATCATTTGAAAACTACACCCTAATTTACATTTGTTGAAAATGTAAACCATAATTGCATGATTTCTTCATGATGTCGCCTTTTTTTTACAAAGATAAGAGTGTATACGAGGGATATCGTTAAATTTTTAATTATTAATAAGAAATAAAATCGATATATCTGGATTTCATCGATTGATTCTTGTGTACATAATGTTGTTGATAACAGGCCTTAATGCCGATTTCAGGAATCAGTAGATTGAAGTAAACCGTAGTATCGCAAAGAAAAAAATTATTATTAAATTAATAAGAAAGAGATTCTTAGATACAGAGTTAAGAAATTAAACTTTTATTTATTATTCTTAAGATTTTACTACATAGTCACCATCCAGAGTTATACATTTCTTCCAACGTTTCTTGACCTTTCGAATACCGTCATTGGATCCGCAGAATGAGCTCTATCCTATAAATGGCGGATGACTTCAATCTACTGCTTCCCGAAGCCAAAGAAGTCAACTTTAATTGTTGTAATTTACAGTATGCATATAATTTAAGGATAAGTTAATGTGCAGGATAAAATTTATCCAGATATCTCGGTTATTTCTTAGTAATAATTAAAATTTTTACAATTCCTCTTCATATAGAGGGTTACTTGTTCATGGAACTTTATACACCAAAAAAATATTTGAATATTGAAAATTTTGAGTTATGATGGTCGTCATACATAAATTCTTTTTCAGTTAGAAAAAAAAAAAAAAAAAAAAAACTGTCTGTACATCGATTTTTTGTTCAAGGAAGATGAGAGTTTCTATTTCCAAGTTAATAATACTCCAAGAAACTACCAATATTCAAGGAATAAATAAAAATTGGAAATATCTTAGAATGAACTTAAAAATATCGTTAACGATGCATTTATATAATAAGTTTTGAATATATATATATATGTGTGTGTGTGTGTATGTGTGTAAGAAAGAAACAATCTAAAAAAATATAAAAACACTCATACTTAATAAGTATGAGTACTTTTGTATTTTTTGTTATTGAATTGCTTTAAATTTTGAGTTCAGGCGTTTTGTGACATGAGGAATCAGAATATATAAAAATTTTGATTCTACTGCTCTTAATTCTTTTATATCTGTTTTTAATAATTTATGTTTTTAATATTATTACTTTTTCCGATTTCTTAGAACTAGAAAAAAATGTGTATAGATTTGCGAAAATATCTATGAAAAATATCAAGTAGAAAATTTTGTCAAAAATCTTAAAAATTGTCAAATGTTTGAGACTTTCAATTCACATTAAAAGATGCCTTTTTAATATGCTCATAACTAAGAAACTGTTAAGGAGAATTATACGAAATGCAATATTAAAGCACAAAAATCATATCACTGAGAAATCATATACACGATAAAAGGAACGGGTATTGGGAAAAAATTCATTTTTGTAAGTTAATTAGCTATGTTATAGTACGGTCTATTCGTTAACTTTCCTTTTAACTAACACCGGTTTTAATTTCAGAAATAATATTTAAATATCCAACTCCTTTCCAGTAAAATGAAAAGTGATATACTTCAAATTAGATCGATTGTAAGAAGCGTAGTAAATGGATTTTTTGAAATACGGATAAAAGTGAAGGAGAATTGAACACAAGGGCTTGCTATTAAATAACGAGAATGATACTGTAAAACATTTTATTTGGATGTCATACATATTTACTTATTATTACCTTCAAAATGCACTCCTTCTCTATCCCTCCGTCGTTCCGTGCGAATTTTTCATTGTTCTAAACAGAGCTGGAAGTCTTCTGTCAGCTCCACCAGCACGCGTGTCGCTTACTCTTTCATAGCTTCAACGGACTCCAATCTTGTTCCTTTGAATGCAGATTTATCATTAGGAAACAAATAAAAGCCGCATGGCTCAAGATCCGGCGAATTAGGCTGATGGTCTAACACTGAGATGCTGTACTTGGCTAGAAACATCTTGACAGACAATGAGGAATGAACCGAGGCATTGTCTAGGTGGAAAAATTTGTCGTGCGGATAATTTGTCAATTCCTACAATTTATCAATTCAATTTGTCAGTCCAATCGATAGAACGAATACTTACTTACCCGACGATTAGATAGAACCAGATTACCGATTTTTTCGGTATTGTCATCTGTTTTTGACGCGGAAGTTCGACCCGGCATGAATCATCTTCGACGTCTTCTCGGTCATCTTGAAAACGCTTAAACTACTCAAAAACACGTACACGCTATACACATTAATTGCCATACACTTCTTTCAATAAATTTTAAGTTTTAGTAGCGTTTTTTCAAGTTTCATGTGAAATTTTACAATTTGTTGCTCACTTATCATTTTTTCGGCGAAACAAAAGAAAAGCCCTCTGAAGCGAACGAAGGCTACGGGGGTATACGGATTTGCTTACAGAAACGATAGGCACTGCATTCGAAAGAGAAGACTTCACGCTAAGCAGTTGTCGGTCGCTGGCGTTCGGCTCATACGTTCTTATTCTTGGCGCTTGCGCTAGTCTCGTTATAGAATATCCCCATCTCATATTGGTGTTAGTAGTGAAATAAATGAGTATAGTCGGTATTTGAAGTATAGTAAAACTGAAGTTCAGTTGCTGATTATCCATAATAGACTGTCTTTAATTCTGGATTTTTTTGAGGAATGTTTTTATATTGGAAGAAGTCAAATTTATTGTTTGGACCTTCAACCTTTTTGATCAAATTCACTTAAAGCCGAGTGATCAGGTAAAATTAAACTTTTATATTAATTCTACGAGTAACTAGACGTCATGTACGTTGAAGGTTACAGAGACCATTACTAAATATTCATATCTTGAATAAATAAATTGAATTGAGATTCACCTAACGTCTCTTCAACTGTGAAATTATTAACTATTTGTCTTTGAAACAATGACGACTGAAACTAATAAGAGAGAAGTATTGCAACATTAATGAATTAATTCATTAACATTAAGATTTAATTTTCTTTGCGCTATTACGAGCGACATGAATTTTCTGCTGCTGCGAAGCGAATTTGGAAGTTGTTAAGGGAGTCTCAATTATTTTGATGACTGTGTTCTACGTAATTATTACGAAATGATAATTTCTATAATAAATTTTTTGTTTTATTTGTTGTAGAACACACACAATTCCACGCTTCTCTTTTTACGACTTATATATAACTTTCAAGTCCGATTTATAAACTTCTTTTTCACTTTCTTACACAATAACTGAATAATTTCATTTTTCATTTATTACTCAACTTTTAGCCTTACTTTGGTTCTTAATTACCTCGAAACACCAAACAAGTAAAGGAATGCAGTTAACACTAACAATTAACTTTTAGACTAACATATTTTTATCGCATTACGTCGGTGAGTCTCAATTTACTTTTAGCTTATGCGTCATAGTGTAGAGAATTTCAGAGATCTCTTTCTGGAGTACATTTCTCTTTTACTGGGGTGTTGTGTAAGTACACATCTGACACACTCAACTCTTACAAAGCGCCCTCTATAAGTGAGTGATGACATACTGAAGCCCTTCATTTCGATGAGTGAATGTCCAATTTTACCCCATAGAGTAGTGACTTCTTCAATTAGTTTTGAATAATATATTGATCCCTTTTTCGTCACGCATTTCGTTTCAGAAAAAATGAGAAATGCACATTTAACGAGCAATTGCAGTTTTTGGTTTTCCCAGTTATGTATGATGAACTCCTTTCTGAGAGAGTGATGGCGGAGTTTAAAGGCTCAATGTAGTCATGCTGCACCAAACAAGGTGCAACTGTGATCCAGATCTTTAAAAAAGAGGAAATGAAGTTAAAAATTATTGACGAAAAGGAGAGACGAAAATAGAGATGGATCGCTAGGGTATCCTGGGTGCTCTTCACCCGAATTTATCAAAGATAGTGAACCTCACGGGAAAGGAAATGATTCCTAGGATGCCTCAGGGTCATGATGTCCGTACTTATCTTTAGAAGATAAGCCCCTGAGAGCGCTTCTCTCCGAGAAGAGAAGAAAACACGAGTTGTACTCTGAGAGTATTAGTGCAAGTTAATTGGATCTTGCACCGAACAATAGCTAATACGTAGGAGCATAAGCTCTGGTGCATAATGACTTTGTAGCCATCTCGCAACGTAACAACGGGCAAATTTAGAGTCGGATATCAAATGAGCTGACAGTCTCATTTAATTATAGCTCCTTCATAGATTATTGGGTGAATGAAATGGTCATTCGCTTAGACTGACATGTGTTACAGAAAATTTGCGCGATTTTCAGTGTACTCATGCATTGTAATGGTAAGCAAATTTTGTTATTTTACAAAACAATACTAAAATTATCTGTCTAATAATTCGTCAAGCTCCAGATATAATTATTGTAAATAACATAGTTTGCGACGCCTCTCTTTTTCATTCGTTTTTCACATTCATTATTTCAAAGTTAAATAGTCACTAAAGAAACGTGTTAAAGTAATGGAAATTCTCGCAATATAAAACTCAATCGATAAAACAGTAGAATCTTAATCCAATCCGTTTATTTGTAATCAAGTTATGAATGTTCAATATTGCTCTCAAGTTTTATTTTCTCTGAACACGCATAAATTCTAGTTTAGGTTGAAAATCGAAAATTTCATTTATCAACCCACTAAGGCTCGTTTGAACTTGATCACATTAATTGGAGATTCGTGGGAGATTTCAACTCCCACTAATATGGACTCACTCGAAATAGTTCTAATCACCGTCAATCTGCTAACGAATGTAAGTTCACTCTCACTATTGTGTGCAAACTACCGACTACTCACTACTTACTCCAAAATTTACTTCTTCATCTTTTCTATATGTATCTCCTTAAATCCATTCACAACACTTCTTATATTCAATTTCATCTGTATATATCACGTTTCATTTGAACTTAAAGGAGTTAGATACTTCAATAACATCTGAAAGATAATTCGAATTAAAATTCACGAATAGCCCAATACATTACAATCTACATTATGAAAAAAAATTCCGAAAGACGACAGATGAGTTACGTCATTTAAGTGTGAACTATCAGTATAATTTCAACTTCTGAAAGCAGGATATGAATATTCGCTACACAAGTAACACGGCTCAACAGCCATTGTTGATTTTATAAGGGCTGAAAAAGATGAAATATGATCTGTAAATCAATTCGTTTCACTTCGATAGTTTGAAAATCTTCTCTGTAACTGCAATTTGAATTTTCCAAAATTTATGAGCAAAAAATTAACGAGGATATTCACATAAAATTTCGAAAATAGCATTGTTATTAAAAACATCTGAGCTTTCATTCTTTTCAATAATTATACTTCGTATAAATGCAGATAGTATAGGTATCGAGCCAGTGATGTTCATTTTCAGCCGTATAAGCTCGAATTATAATTTTATTAGTCTTTTTTATGGAAAGTCCTTAATGGAATCTATTACAACTTAATTAAGAGGAATATTTCAATAGAGTAATTACGAAGACGTGACGCGATGCGAAAGTAAAAAGTGAAGGTAGTACCAGTCATCTTTAGCTGTGGTTTGAGCTTACGAGCTTGTTGCCAATGGGGGCTCGGTAGCCTAGTGGTCATGGTTCCAGACTTGCGGCCGGCTGTTTTCGTCGAGTCTATGGATGCCACTAAGGATTCGTACGTCCTCCCATTGCAGTGGTGGGAAAGATGGGAGAGGGAGGGGCCAGCTCAAGTATCGTCCTCGTCATTCTGGTTCAAAATTAAGAGGTCTGTCGCCAACAACCTTCGTGCAACGTAGTAAAATCAATCAATCAAGCTGTTGCCAATAGTTCCTGTTAAACTTTTAGAGATAAATCAATTCAAAGCTAGCTAAGCTTGTTTCAAATTAGGCAATATTTAAAAATTCCGATGTGGAGGTTTAGCAAAAGTGTTGGAAATGTAAAATTTAGAAATATGTTGCTCGAAGGATTTCGGCAAATCAGTATAAAATATTATATTTCTAATTGATATAGCTTTCAGTCAATGTTGATTTTGTTCGTTTTATAAAATCCAAAGTGTGTAAGAAAGTTATTAAAGTTTGGTGAGTAGCAAAAAACGCTAGAGGACCGTCTAAGATTTGCACGGTCATAAAATCTCTGACAGTCCTCAAGGATCCTTTTAGCATTTCATAACCGAATTATATGATAAAGCATTTTGTAAAAGGAACAAAAAAAATGTTTCAAATATTTGTGGATAATCAGCTTTGTGAATAAAATTGACTCTAAAAGGAGGAAAACTTCGCATTCGTTAAAGTGATGTATTGAAATATTCACTACGTTTAGTCAAGGTTTGTCGAGAGATAAGAGTCGTTAATATTAAAAACACAATGACGTTTGCAACAAATGTAGTTATGTCACATTTTCCAAATCTAATTTGGATGTTGCTCATATTTAAATACATAATCTTTCTTTGTTAGGATTTGTTGTCTCTCATCAACCCTTAATGACAGTACACACGTTAATAAATGTTTTAACACAGGTAATAAATTATTTTACTGTTAAGAACGAAATATTTTTTTTGCAATTAATGGCATATTTTATCTGTTCGCATCTAGTCTATACAAACCAATGGGAGAAATAATTTCAAATTAACTAAGAGCAGAATATTATAAAGTTTGACTTTGATTCGAGTGACTATTTTAGTCCCAGAGTTCATCAGAAGCTCGATTCCCTCAAGATAAATTAATAATTGAAACAGTTCTGTTAATTAAACTAAGTAATTTACAACACTCTATGGTATAGCATGTTTTTAGCTGTTTTATAAATCTTAATAAATTTTATCGATTAGAATATTTGTTTCCCTCGTAATAAAACTTGTATGTACAAAAAAAAAAAAAAAAAAAAAAAAAAATTTTTTCCCAAAAAATAAAACTTTTTTTTAAAAAAAAAAAAAAAAAAAAAAATTAAAATTCAGCACATAAATGTGAGTTTTTCTTTCAAATAAATCAACAATAGGTACTGAAGCTTGTATGAACATACAATCAAATGTTAAGTTATCTTCAGTAAAAGGATTTTTTTGTGTGGGGGAGAAAAAATGGGCAATACATACTTATTATGCAAACGACTCAGATTTTTATAAAAAGCTAGCTGAATTAACCGATATTTCTCGAGCTCATTTGCAAAAAATGATACAATGAGAATAAAAGAGACAACAAAAATTAATCATTAAAAATTTAAAAAATGGATTGGTATTTATTAATATTTCTGTAAGGAAAAAAAATCAGCATCATGTTAAAACGAATTAAAACGAAGTTCTATGCAAAATTTTGAGAAGATCAGATTTAGCCACCCAAGATGCGCATTTTTCTTATAATTATTATTAAATTACTCAATTAAATAAAAGAATTATAGTAAACAATGACAAATCGAGAAATGGACAATAGTAACTTTTTCTTATATTAAAATTAAAGGAAACGATAAATTATTAAATCGAATATATTTAAGCTAAATGTAATTAAAATTGAAGTAAACGATAAAAAAAATTGAAAATTGATCTGGCTTGCCAAAAGTGATCCAACTAAAACAATAGCCCCTTGGGTGGCGAATAAAATTCAATTAAAAATTTCAGGTAATCGCCCAATATTTTTTTGTTTGTTTTTACTTCTGTTGTATAGATGTGCTGCTTTTTAGGGTAAACAACACAGGAAAATACGAAGCAAATTTGTCCCTATGAAAAACAGGGCTCAAATAGGTTGATATTTGCCCCTGCAAACGGCTGGTCTAGTCCTCTGTTGATTTTGGTCGGGAACAAGAAACTAATGTGACTCCGATATTTTTAAACGAGTTACAAAAAATCAAATTGCATTGAAAAACTTATTAAAATCTTTTTTTAAAAAAATGAGCGAAAAAAAATCGAAACAAAATTGTCGCGTGTACTTGAAAACACAAAAAATAACAAGGGGGATGGTAGTGCGAAAAATATTACCGAAATAAAATTGAAAAAAAAAACTTATCTAGAAGACATATACTAACAGCTCTTTCCCCCCTCATCAGCAATATATTGTACAAAATTGAAGAGATCCAATCAATAGTGTGGATTTGTATAATATAGGCAGACAAACTTAGTTTCAAATTTGTATACATCAGATATATTCAGGTTATTATATCTGATTATTGTAGTAATAATAGTGAATAGACTTAAAATAATAAAAACCGAAGAACTATTGTATTATTAAAGAGAGAAAAAATGAAATAATTTTGAGATGTCATTGTTTCACACGTTTCTATCCTGATATGAAACGATTTCCTATCTGAAGCGAAATCTGTGAAGCAACTCTTAGAACGCATTTGCGAACGTTATTACACTGGATGAGAGTTAGTTCACCCATTTCATTTTCCTCCGGGGTAATAACGTTTCCGGTGCATAAATCCGAAAATGTTCCATCTTCATACGAGCGTGACATTTTCGATAATCTTTGTTAGACATAGATTCTCTCAAAATTTAAACACACGTAAGCGCGCAATAACTGTTCGATTCTTGGTCACCTTCGTTTCTCTTATAAACTTAATATATTCTCATTTATATTATTCCGAACATAAAAATTTGTAAACCGCTTTCTAATACACGTTCCTCAAACGGTGTTCCACGATTACCTTGAAGATAGTTTCTCATTAAAATCCATTTTACGTTGTGAATGAAGAATAATTTATTGGAATTTTAAAGAGAGTATGTTTCGAGCGAATTATTTAGAAATTGAATATTGAAAATTCTATGCAAATTGAATTAAGAGTCATATTAAACTTTAAAAAGACGCTTTTATTCATTGTATACCAGTAAATCTGAATTATTTTGTTTTTAATTTTATGAAGATTTACTCAATCTGTTATGCCTTTCGATGTAGTGATAATTTTGAAATAAAAAATACTTTTTCATAGCAAGATAATTTGCGTCATAAAATATTTAGGTAAGGTTCATAAGATATGTATAATAGGCTTTCTAAATGGCAGAAAAACGATAGGTTAAAAATTTTCGCCAATGTTAAAGTTTATTGCCACATTTCTTTCTTCATACATCATAGTTATTACATGTATGAAAGCTAATATGTGCTTGAGGATTGACTTTTATTTTTCAAAAAAATCAGTTCTATTTTAATATGCATTCCACGCTAGGCATTTAACTAATATCATTATTTATCCTGGCATATTATCCAAAATTTTAAATTGTAAATCTATAAAACATAATACATTGATAATACCATGGAAATAATTACTCGATAGCTAGTAAGACTTTCGAAGTTATTTTTTGATGGATGATCACTCGACTGTTGATCATTTCGATTTTTTAACGGTTGGTAGGTGGTAGCAGGTCATAAGTTTTAATTCTGTTTGGAAAGAATTGACTTTTCTACTCTCTCTTAAGAATAACGTGAATTCTCTGTTTTTTCGCCCCTCTATTTCATCACTTACGTCATTTTTTGTATCATCTGTGATGAATATTCCTAGTCGCACTTTTTAATTACACAGTTCTGTTGTCATTTTGAACCAGAAAGATACTATTTTCGATCATTGTTAAATTAAAAATAATCATATGTACATTTTTATTCAATTTCCATGAGCTACTAAACCAAAATTAGAGAATCTCTTTTTTAAGTCATAAAATATGACTTCAATTTCAAAGTTTTATCGAAGAATCTTAATCGCTTTTCATGAAACAAACTTTTCATAAATATTATCCTACAGAAGAATTTTCGTAATAAATCGCAATAGTACTGATGAGGATGTTACATAAAATGAATGAATTTATCTGAATTTTTTATTTTAAGTATATATGGAGAAAGAGAAGTTCTTGCTTTTAACGCCCATGTCTTTTAATGATATATTATAGTTCTAGATTACATACTTTCATAATTCATGTGCCTGAACATAACATTTTATTGAAAACACTTATTTATTCGGAATAGATTGAAACCTATTTTTGTCCCTATTGTTATTGGAAGACTATATTGTAGTAAATATTTTTTTGAACAGGGATGGATAATTCTTGATTAAATTTTGTATATACTAAAATCTATCCAAGATAAATATTTTAATATTTGTTTCTATAAGATCAATAGGTAAAATTTTCGGAATGTTATGACAATGGTGAATTTTAAAAGACTTATCCTGTTTCACGAAATCATTCGTTTAATACTAGTATGATACTATTCAGAACCTAAACTAGGTCAACTCTTTGTGGATTATTTCTAGCTGCATCTTCTCTTATTTATCAAATTACATAGAGAATTATCATAAAAATACTGATAAATACTTAATGTTTATGGGATTTTAAAACTTTAGTTTTGAATGCCTTTCAGTTAATACCTTCTCGACTCCAACAATATGGTTCGGTATTCTTCGGTATTCACGTATTGAGCTGTCATAACCTAAAGTTTGGTTCGATAGCTAATCCAAAACTTTTCAGTCATTTCATTCCAAGTCATACATACTTAATGGCTATTAAATAAGTATTCAATGTACATGTAGGAGAGTGTAACGCGCCCTCTAGCGTTTTTAGGTGAAGGTATTTAGCGTATCCTTAGACTCCAAAGAGGGAGGAGTCGTTGAGCTCTGCATAAAATAATAAACAACTTTTCAGTCCACTTAGCAACGTGTGAGAGTGTAGTTCTTTGTATCATTTCCTTGAGTTACATTTTTGAGAATACTGAGCTACAAGCATCTGCAGAAAGGCAAAGTGTTGATCAAGTTGTAACAAAAGCGGGCTTGTACTTAGTTAAGAAAATATCCTAAAAGTAAACTGCTCTCCGAAAGAATGTTTTTGATCTCGTGGAAGGAGATTCTCACGTCAAGAAAATAGTAATGTGTTATTCGTAGCGTAGTGAAAAGGAATATAAATATTATTTCAGGTCAAATGGCTCAAGCCTTGAAAAGGTTGTTGGCATTCGCATATATGAGCGAGAACTGTTTCTCCGCGATTTAACCAAATTTGTATGCATGTGCTTGAAACCCTATCATGTTTATTCTGCTACGGGGGAGCCATCTCCAGGAATGATTACCTTAGTGAAATGAGTATATTCATTGGAGTCAACAACAAAGACCTAGTCTGGGATGAATTCCGATGCAATATCTAGAGTAGAGATAGAAGAAAATTCGTTACCATTACCAGAACGTTTATAAAGCAGATTATTATAACTGAGGAGTATTGGTTGCGGACGAATTATGTACACTCTGACAAACACCATTTCATATATTTAATTGATTGATATGAATTAACGAAGCCCAAGGAGTTACATGAGAGCTAATGGTTATAGACCTTGTAATTTAGGACCTTGTCAGATGATGAGGACGTCACCCGAGCCGATAATTCTTTTCCTAACTTCTATAGTAAACATTAGAGGAATTTTAAGGTCATTTTTAAGTCCTGCCTACCCTATTATTTTGCCTGGAAGACTTCTGCGGAACCCAATCTTGAATCTCAAATCGACATGAACGTCACTATCATGGAGGTTTGAAATTTGACTCCGGGACCGAATTTGACAAAATCCAGCAAACCTCCAACTTTTGATACTAGCACGGCCATAGAATGTCGTTGGGTTAACCTGACCTTTGTCTGGAGGGTACAGGGATATAATTCTCTCACAGGTAATACGGGAATTCAAAGTTAGAGCCTCATCAAAAATCACCATCGAAATTTAAAAAATATATATTCTACAAGATTCGGGTTTTAAATGACGACTGACTGACTCTAGTGAATTCCAACTTGAAGGCGACCTTACACGAGTTCCCCTTCTGACTACACAACATATTCCTGATTTGGACTCGGCAACGTTGACACTGGAAACAATATAATTGGAAACAATGACTGGATTTAATGACTGGAAACAAACAGCTTAGTACAACGAGTCACATTTCCAACCGTAATTGGACAGATAGAAGGATTCTTATGTGCTTTAAAACTCATGATGCCGAACTTTCCGCCTTTCAACAAGATGAACTGTTTGGTGAGGGAAAAGGAGTAATGGTAGGGGTTTTGCTTACCTTTTATGACTTGTCAATGTTATCAGCGTATACTTTCTGACAACTCACTCTGTTTATTCTTTTCATTCATACTAAATGTTTGAGTTTGTTCCTATGAGATCATACCACTCCACACTAGAGTCGAAACACCGCATTATGATTGTAGAGGTTCTTATTTGAATTTGAAGTTTTCCCATTCTCACCTATTTTGGGATGTTTAGAAGATCGCTATCGAACAGAGAAATCCAAGGTATCAAAAATCATCTAAATAATGGAGAACTCTACGGGAAATATGGAGGACATTGCCTATAGAATATTTCCTGGTGACTGTAGAGTTCATTTTCCATCATTATTGTGAAGTCCTTCGATCCCGCGGTGGACCTACCAGGTATTGGTTTGGTGTACTAGTTTCTTGGTCTGTTGAGTGCATGTTCACCGAATTCCACTGAAACTGAAATTTTATGAAATTCACATAACAATTACGACTTGAAATGATTTTCAAAAGACGGATAGCATTTGCGTCACACTTTCAAATCATGAAATTCAATAGTACCTTTAAGAATTATTTTTTCACATTGGTATCTTTTGTGAGAATGAGGATCGTTCTTTTGTTGGTTAGGAATGAACCCAGCTCTCACTCCAAGTCTGAAATGTAAATAAAAGAAATCGTCTGAGCCCATTTTGAAATGTTTTACCAAAGTTTACTTATTCGCATATCCAAGTCATGTTTGTTATTTTGTAGTCTTCGAAAATGAAAGGCATTCTGCATGACAAATAGAGAGAGCATTTGGTTTGACATTGTTCTTAAAAATATTTTGTTGTAAGAAAGTGATCAAGTTCTTGCTTACTACCGTTAAAACCCGAAACTCAAATCTTTATTTATTAGTGTTCTATCACGAAATCTCTCTGAAATTATAGATTAAAATTCTTCATCTCTAATGAGAATACGAAAATTAACAGGTTCAGGTGCAACGAAGGAATAAACAATCATACTCTGTCAAGCATAACGAATGAAAGGTACAGACGAATTTTTAGAGGGTATTTCTTGTACAAATCTATACTGCCGCACCCTGTAATCCTACTCAAAAATGAGGGGAATGGTATTCTAGCAGACATCTACAAATATATTACGATGTCATCTGCAAAAAGGAATAAATTTTTGACAGGTCCTTAGGTTTTCAAATGTTTTGGACCCTTATTACTGAGTTATAAAAAAAGAATATTCTATGTAAAGATAATATAAGCCTTGATCACTGTTTTTCCAAGTATTTTACCTTAGACATCCTTATGATTAAAACAGATGCGCGTGTAAAACACATGTATTAAATGCACAGGACAACTTTTGTAAATAATTATGTAAATAATTAATTAGATGAGTCCTTACGAATAACACATCTTGAAACATAATACAATTCACAATTCAGTTTGCAAGACCATGGTGCTGCATCCATATGATATTACCTTGAGAAAAGATCGTAAGTTTCTTTTTCATTAAGTATCATCATGCCAGCTTAATACTTTGAATGTGGTGTGGTATTCTAAAGAGTTTCAATTTTGTTCGGAATTAGTGATCCCTAGACTAATTTAGAAAGCTTTCACGAAATCGTCAGATTATAAACTAATTCCGGCCCCGCATCCCATTAAAAGTCCCAGATCTCTACCTGAATACATATATTTCTCTTTTCTCCTAAATTAAATATTTTAAGTAACTTTCTATATTTAAGCAAATTAGAGACCGAGAGAGATTGATATTTACTCGAACATCTGTATGACGAAGTTCATCCACAAAAGTAATAGAGTTTTCCAGTTGTTTTTAACGCTATAAACGCATTAATGTGAAAAAAAAAAAGGTTTTGAAAATTCTTGAACATAGAGCAGTTCAACAGCTAAAGTTTTATGTTGGATTCCTGATACTTTTTTAAGCATTGAACATTTTGTTTCGAATTATTTTTAAAAGACTCTCCACATATATTGATAAATTTAAAATACGGCAGGAAAAAGACAATTTTGAATAATAATTATTTAAATAGCTCACTGTTAAACCATTGCATTTAGGTTAAAGCTATTATTATTATTTTTTAAAAATTTTTACCTGTTGTAGCACCTCATTATTGCAGCTCAAAATACTTGTGTCAGACTACTATTATTTAAACTATTAGTTGTAGATTTTAATTTCTCGACTTCTACCCCCCCCTTCCTTACGCTCTCACTCACGTATGTAAACCTGTATACGTTCGTGAGCAATTAGCAAAAATTATTTTTCAGTAATTGAAACAAAAATGCTTTTTAAGATAATATATGTTTTAACCCACAAGGCAAATAAGGTGGCGGTGGCAAACTATTTGTTAAAACGAAAACCTGATGGACAGAGGGTGTTCTTAGAAGCCTGTTTCCTAGATAGCCCATATAAATGATATATTACACAATATATCTTATTGGGGTCTTAAAATCGCTTATAAGAAAAGAGTGAGAAAACTATTCCCCATTCAATCACATACTTCCCACACATATCTATTGCACTAGCAAAAAAAGAGCAAGCGACTTTAGTCGTTGCTTCTAATCCATCTGGTCTGACCTTCGGGTACACTAGATTCTTGAGAGGATTTATGGGAACATAGGCACACACAAGAGGAGAGCTTCTGTTGATGCAAAACCCTGGAGTACTCGAGGGTAGAAGTCCGACTTGACTTTTATATGCCTCGTAATTCTGAACCATGGTCCCTTACAGATTAAACATTACGACCCTTTCTACTAGACGAATCAATAGTGGAATCAGAATTCGAATCCAAGACCTGGAATATCGTCGACCACGACCTTGATGCCCTGGTCACTGAGTTACCACGGCCATTGGCTGCAGCAAAGGGCTTCTATTGGACCGTTTGCAGATGCAATTACTATCTAAGAAAGGTATGAGCTGCAGGAATTAATTACCGTCATCAATATATTTAATCTTGTTCAGAGTACTCAAAATTCAAGTCACCTTAGCTGTTGGTAATGTAGCTTTAATGAGACAAATTCAAAACAAAAACAATGATATCAGAATAATCTAACATATTCCTCATTCGTTTGTTTCAAAAAATGTGTAGACTTAAATTGATTAGATGAATATTTTTCTATAGCAGTAATTTACGTAACTGATTACAAACGCCGTAATTTTAAGTTACAGACAAATAACGTTAAGAACATTAAAAAAATAATGCTTTTCCTACCAGGCTTCGATCTCAAGAATTTGATATCTGTTAGATTAAACGCACATATTAATATTCCATGAGATATAATACAGACACCTAGTTTGAAAGATGAATTCCAGAGGCGAGTTTCGTTGGAACAACTTCCGGCGTTCTATAAATGTGAATATAATGGCTTAGTTCCGCTTCACAAGTCCACTCGTCACGTCACCCCCACCTGACTAAATACATCGCCTTGTCCGGTCATGCTGGGAGGGAGAGACGATCTAAAGAATGAAATGAGTTGTTGGAAAATGCGATATGGTCATATGAATCATATACACTTCCTCTGCGATGAACGGACGACTGCACATGTGGCTTCAACCGGTGAAAATTGGGATTCTGAGAGCTTGTTTTCCTTTGTAGAAAGATTCTGCTTGGCTTAAAGCATTGTAAAAAAATTATGTAATAGCTTTGATTAACATCAAAAGGAATAAGATTATTGAGTTAAAGTCTATTAAGAAAGATTCTTTGATATCTTAACATATACATATTTACTATAGAAAAGCATAAAAAAGAACATTTATTTATTTGATATTTTTAATTGTCTACTATTCTCCGATTTTCTGCTCGACTTTCATTAATGTCATTAGTTTTAAAACGAGAATTTATGCGAATAAAGAAACATTATTTTTATGAAGTTTACTATTTTATCTTCAAAGCATGTAAATTAAATGGTAGAGTCACAAATAAGTAATTAGAAGGTTCTGAACATAAATTACAGAATTTGTCAAAAATCAACGGGTGGAATGCTGTGGCTACTTCTTGTGAGATATAGCACGCTCTCAAATTTATCTCATGGTGTGATATGGAAAATTCATGGATAGAGAGTTTGGATTTGTCTCTTTCATACACAAAATGGTGGAAAATAATACGGTCAGTTATCAATAATGATTGTGTCGTTCTATTTCTGTATTATATACATACAATTTAACTGAACTAATTTTTTTTTAACTTCTTATATAAATCACTTCTATAATTTCTTCTTCACCACATTTAAGTAAAGAGAAATTAGCGGACTATGTACATTCATTTGACAAATCAAATGCTCAAATCGATCAAATGCTGCGATCAAATGCTCTTAGCAAACCAAACACTGAGCGCTTTCAAAAGCGAAGTAGAGGATCAATTCAGTTATTAATTTCATACCAATTCACCTTTGTCAGCGTTTTCAAAAATACAGAATTTTTCACTGAAACTTTCCCCAATGACTAAAAGTTTTTAAATGCGTTTAACAAAACAGTACAATGCTATAGTCCAATGGTGAGCAGACAGCGGCTTGTTAAGAGATTTCTTTGCGGCTTACTAAAATATTCAGAAAAATCCATCTTTAAATAATATTTCTTTTGCATGCGTCAAATCATTCAAAATAAAACTAGGTCTATTTTCAAGGCAATCAGGAGATGGCAATTTTTTTTTTTTCTTTTTCTTTTCTTCTTTTTTATTTTATTTCTGGTTATCAAGAAAGCCAGAAGGATTTCTGCTAACATAATGGATCATTTGTTAGAGTTTGGTGGACGAGGTCACAAGAAGATTTCAGGACTGTATGAATATTCGTTCAAATTCAATTCGGTTTCTTATCCCATCACAGCATTGGAGGAGGAGGAGCTCATTAACATATTCATATCCCATTGTGAAAGAAATATTTAATGCTGTGACATTAAAGGGGACTTTTACAAATGTTTGTCTGCTGAAAAACTTTTATGTATGAAAAAATCGTTGGTATTCTATTGGGTTGGCAACTAAGTAATTGCGGATTTCACTCATAGATGGCGTCAGTTCAATTTTTAGGTTTGCAGACGTAGTACAAATGTAAAACACATTTTATTATTTGATAGTTGGCAATTCAGCTGTCAATCAGTAAAAAAAGTTTTTTGATCGGTTGCGTAGTTTTCGCTTAGCCTTCGTTGAAGAATGCAAAATCAAAAGGAACATTTTCGTCATATTTTGCTTTTTTATTTCCGCATAGGGAAAAACACATCGCAAGCTCATAAAAAGTTTTGTGATGTTTATGGTGACGAAGCCTTAAAAGAACGGCAGTGTCAAAATTGGTTTGCCAAATTTCGTTCTGGTGATTTTTCACTCAAAGATGAAAAACGCTCTGGTCGTCCAGTTGAAGTTGATGACGCCCAAATCAAAGCAATAATCGATTCGAATCATCACAGTACAACACGTGAGATTGCAGAGAAGCTTCATGTATCACATACATGCATTGAAAATCACTAAAAACAACTTGGCTATGTTCAATAACTCGATATATTGGTTCCTCACGAACTGAAAGAAACGCATTTAAGGCAACGCATTAACAGCTGCGATTTGCTAAAGAAACGTAATGAAAATGATCCATTTTTAAAACGACTGATAACTGGCGATGAAAAATGGGTTGTTTACAACAATATCAAGCGGAAAAGATCGTGGAGCAGGCCAGGTGAACACACTCAAACAACATCAAAAGCTGATATTCATCAAAATAAGGTTTTGTTATCAGTTTGGTAGGATTACAAAGGAATTGTCTACTTTGAACTCTTACCACCCAACCGAACGATCAATTCTGATGTCTACATTGAACAACTAACGAAATTAAACAATGCAGTTGAAAAAAAGCGGCCCGAATCGACAAATCGAAAAGGTGTTGTATTCCATCATGACAATGCAAGGCCACACACATCTTTGGTCACTCGGCAAAAATTATTGGAGCTTGGTTGGGATGATTTGCCACATCCACCATATAGTCCTGATCTTGCACCATCTGATTACTTTTTGTTTCAATTTTTACAAAACTCCTTGAATGGTAAAAATTTCAATAATGATGATGATGTCAAATCGTACCTGATTCAGTTTTTTGCTAATAAAAACCAGAAGTTTTATGAACGTGGGATTATGATGCTGCCTGAAAGATGGCAAAAGGTCATTGATCAAAATGGGCAATACATTACAGAATAAAGTTATTTAGTTCCATGAAAAAATTGTCTTTGATTTTCTAAAAAAAATCCGCAATTACTTAGTTGCCAACCCAATATATTTAGATCTGCAAATACATTCTATAACAAAAAAAAAAAAAAAACGCACCAAGATGGAGTTGCCAGCTTTTAATGAAATTTCGTATTCAAAGTTATTTGGATTCACCATGCAAATGATTAAAATTTAGTGTCCAATGCATGAATAGCAGGAGCTACAGCGCATCCGAACTGCGCACTCAGCAGGTATGTAGAAGAAGCGATTCTCAATCTGACGATCAAATTTTCTGTTGCATTGTGATTTAGGATACCTTTCAACCACTGAAAAAAAAAACGCTTCGCCGAAGGATTCGAGCTCATTACGAGCAACTGTCAGAGTTTGAAAGAGGTCGTATCATTGGATTGAAAGAGGTAGGTTGGCAAATTGGAGAATCACTCGTCATATGGGTCGAAACAATGCGGCGATTAGAAGATGCTAGCAGGAATGGGTGGATAGTAGCAGATTTCAGCGTCATGATGGTAGCGGTCGACCTTGGGCACAGCAGATCGGGAGCACAGAGTGATTGTCAGATCAGCTGTCACAGCTCTTGATTCATCGTTATCAACCATCAAACGTGCGACCCACGCACGAGTGTCCACCATGACCATTCACAGATGGCTGATAGAGAGAAATCTACGTTCATACCGACCGCTACGCCACCTGCCACTCCCGCCTGCACATTGTCGAGCCAGATTACATTGGTGCTTGGCTCGATCAGGTTGGAAGGATGCTGACTGGGAACGTAGAGTGTTTAGCTACGAATCTCGCTTCCAACTGTGTCCTGACGATCATCGAAGACGTGTCTGGAGACTCCCAGGGCAGCGTGTTGATCCTGCTTTCCTTATTGCACGTCGCACAGGCCCTCAACCAGGAGTTATGGTCTGGGGAGCCATTTCCCTTTACTAGCCGAACCCCTTTGGTCCTCATTAGAGGCACACTTACAGCACAGAGGTACGTCGACGACATTCTGTTTTGCTATCGTTCCTTTTGCAGTACCTTGGCTTTATTTTTCAGCAAAATAATGCCAGACCACATACGGCACGTGCTGCTATGAGCTGTCTTACAGCTTGTCAAACACTTCTTTGGTCAACCAGATCTCTCTCCAATCGAGCCATGTCTGGGATATGATGGGAAGGCGACTGCATCTACCAGAGAATGTTGATGATGTAGCCCGACAATCGGAACAAATTTGGCAAAAAATACCGCAGGAGATCATCGGGGAGCTCTATCACTCTATGCCACGCAGTGTGGCAGTTTTCATCCATGCTAAAGGTGGATCAACACCTTATTGAGCTCGTTACTTTGTAACTATATAATTCTGAATTAAATCATCCAATTTTTCTAAAATTTTAATCATTTTCTGTTCTGTACATAATTTTCCTATCCGTCAATTTTTGTCTCCATCGGACAACTCTTTCTTGGTGCGTCAGGGTTTTTTTTTTTTGCTTTTTTTTTGTTTTGTTGTTGTTGTTATAGAGTGTATTTGTGAGCAAAATTTTTCTTGCTTGAAGATTAACAAGAATAAATATGGATTTGCTCTGGCAGACATTAACTTGCAGGTTGTAACGAGAATCTCAGCAAGAAAACTCACACCTGATTATTTTTAAAAAAAATTTTAACGTTAGAAAAGCGTGATAGGATACATTTGTCTCATTAAACTGATTCGAAGATCAATTGCTTGCAGCTATAGATATGAATTTAGATCAAAAAAAAAAAAAAGAAAAGAAATTGAGTAAAACTGTCGCTATTTAATTTAATTTTGATTTATTGATTTTTATGATTCAATAATAACTTTTTCTGAAAAGCAAAGTTTACTAATGAACGCAATCACTTTAAAAGGTACAGTCCTCCTCTAGCTTTTGCTTCCATAAAGTGTCCCCCGAGCTAAAACAATTATCCCTTCCTTGCTATAGCCTATTATTGATTTTAGGCACACGAGTACATTGTGGTATAACTGTCTCAATAGAGAAATTCAGAACAACAAATAGAGAAAAGTTTACAGAATAAAGAGAGCTTATTCTACGGAGATAATTGCAACAAAAGATGCTTTTTATTCATCTACATTTCAAATTAAAAGTACATATAAGAACTGTACTTTTTCATACACTAGGTCTGTATTATTCATAAGATATGGCTGGGCTTAAACTTTGGGGCTTTCGGAGATTAAATATAAGGAAATATTTCTTATAAGAATAATTTCTAGACAGAATTTACTAAACAATACTGATTGATTTTAAAATGCTGGAGATGTGGAAAATACTTGACAGCATTGAGAACGCCTGATATTTAGATATTGATACATACCTGTTTTGTTTGCTAGAATTGGCTATTTTTGAAGCAAAAAAATAAAATATACATTTGAATAATTGAGTGCAGACCGTTGATGGCAGTAACTTAATTTTGATGAAAAGAACTCTTTCTGTGTAAATTTTACCACACTTA